>ML423172.1:1890-17302 GCA_005239525.1 Nicotiana knightiana | reverse complement strand
GTAGAACCCGGCATGCCCAAGGAAGCTACGTATAGCTTTGACTGATGTGGGAGGTGGAAGTTTTTCGATCACATCGACTTTTGCTCGGTCCACCTCAATTCCTTTACTTGACACCAAGTGCCCCAAGACGATCCCTTCTTGTACCATGAAATTGCACTTCTCCAGTTAAGCACAAGATTCGTCTCAATGCACCTTTTTAGGACACAGGTCAGGTTTGCTAGGCACTCATCGAATGAATTTCCCACAACTGAGAATCATCCATGAATACCTCCATGATGTGTTCAACTATGTCTGTGAATATGGCCATCATGCACCTTTGAAATGTGGCGGGTGCATTGCATAGGCCAAATGGAATCCTTTTGAAGGAAAATTCCCCATAGGGGCATGTGAATGAGGTCTTTTCCCTGTCTTCCTGGGTGATTGAAATCTGGTTGTACCCTGAGTACCCGTCCAGGAAACAAAAGTGAGACCTCCCTGCAAGCCTGTCGAGCATCTGATCAATGAAGGAAAGTGGGAAGTGGTCTTTTCGGGTGGCAAGATTCAGCTTTCTGTAATCTATGGATATTCTCCAACCCGTGACAGTTCTTGTAGATATCAACTCATTTTTGTCATTCTTTACAACCGTCATGCCACCCTTTTTGGAGCACATTGCACTGGGCTAACCTAACTGCTGTCAGAGATGGGGAAAATGATTCCCGTATCTAACCACTTGATGATATCTTTCTTCACCACTTCCTTCATGTTTGGGTTCAAGCGCCTTTGATGTTCCCTGGAAGGTTTGTGTCCCTCTTCTAGGAGAATCTTGTGCATGCAATATGCCGGGCTGATCCCTTTGATATCTGCCATGGTCCATCCAATGGCAGTCTTGCACTCTGAGAGTACCTGTAACAGCTGATTTGCCTGCACATCTAACAAACTGGATGAGATAATAACAGGTAGCGTAGAATTAGAGCCTTGAAATGCGTACCTGAGATGGGCTGGCAATGGTTTCAACTCTAGTTTGGGAGGTTCTTCCACAGAGGGCTTGGCTGGAGGGATCTCTATTTTCTCTAAGTGCAATGGTTCAAACTCGAGAGTCCTCGTCCATACCCCTTTACCTTCAAGTGCTAACACCAACTCTGCCAATTCCTCCCCATTTACCTCATCTAAATTCATTAAATATGCAGCCAGGGGGTCCTCAATAGTTAAGGACACATCATATTCCTCCACTATCACATCCACAACATCAATTAGAGAGCAGTTGGCAAACTCACTCGGTCGCCTCATGGATTTCTGCACATTGAATGTGATTTCTTCATCATTAAGCCTCATCGTGAGCTCCCTAGTCTCACAATCAATGAGAGCTCTGCCTGTAGCCAAAAATGGCCTGCCCAAGATTATGGGAATCTCTTCATCCACTCGACAGTCTAGTATCACAAAATCAACAGGGAACACAAACTTCCCCGCTTGCACCAAAACATCATCCAGAATACTTGACAGTCTCTTCACCGTCCTATCATCTAGCTGCAGCAACATGGAAGTTGGTCTGGCTCTACCAATACCCAGTCTCTTATAAATGGCCTGGGGCATTAGATTAATGTTGTCCCCCAAATCACACAGTGCTTTGGCAAAAGCAAAATTGCCAATGGTGCAGGGAATTGTAAAACTCCCTGGATCAGACAACTTTTCTACTATTGGTCGTGTTACCACAACACTGCAAGTCTGAGTCAAAGTCACAGTCGCCAAATCTTGGAAATCAAACTTCCGGGACATCAAGTCCTTCATCATCTTCGCATACTCAGGCATCTCTTTCAGAGCATCAATCAGAGGAATATTTACCTATATCTACTTCAGCATATCCAAGAACTTTTTGTACTTCTCATCCTTTTGGTATTTGGCCAACCTTTGAGGGAATGAGGCTGGCGGTCTCTTCTTCCTAGTGATTTGGGATTTTTATTTCTCAACTACCACCTCAACTACTGGCTCTGGGGTTATTTCCACTTCCTTTTCAGCCTCACTCTACCCACTAGGTTCTCCTTCAGCAGTTTGCACTTTTACCTTGGTCAAGTTTGTGGAATCATCAATTTTGATTGGCATTGTTACTAGTGTCTCTGCCTGCCTGCTTTCACAAGCCAACTCTTGTTCCAAGTCTAAGTCCCTGCCATTGCGGAGACTCACTGCCACCATCTGCTTCGGGCCATGGTCCTTAGGATTCACCTGAGTGTCTGCAGGTAAAGTCCTAAGAGGACGATTGTTCACTGACATAGATATCTGGCCCAACTGCACTTCAATATTTTTAATAGCTGCATCATGTGCATCTACTCTCTCACTCATTTTGGCAGTTGACCCAATCACCTGTTGCATCATCGCTTCAAGCCTGGAAAACCCATCTTATTGCCTCCCCCCATGTTGTTGCTGAGGAGGGTGGTATGCTTGCTGCTGATTTTGGTTGTTATAACCTTGTGTCCTCTGATAAGGTGCCACATTACCATGAGGTCTCATGGCACCCATGTTTCCATTGTTCTGTTGCTGGTGAGGTGGTTTATACGGTTGAACTTGCTGACCCCAGTTCTGTCCCCCTATCTCTGGCCTCCATATTTGAGACATAATTCATGTTTTCTGAATAAGGAGGGTGATCACAATATGCATTCCATTGATTACCAATTGGTTGACTAATGCAAGATGTGCATAAGCCCCCATTGGTAGTATCTACAATATGAACTTGCTGCTTTATCCCTGACTTCTCTACCTTCTTAGTAAGAATACTCATCTGTGTCATTAAAGTAGCCTTCTCAGCCATAGTGTTGGACGGATCTAATGGCACTGAGTGAACAACTGGGGTAATAGGAGCACCCCTGGTTGTCCACCCTGAATTCTGTGCCATCGTATCAAGTAAAATCTGTCACTCTCTCCATGTCTTGTTAAGGAATACTCCACCAGCTGAAGCATCAACATTGGCTTTTACACCATCATCCAGACCCATATAGAATCGTTGCCCCAACATTTGCTCAGGAATACCATGGTGAGGATAGATAACCGGCATCCCTTTAAATCGTTCCTATGTCTCCTGCAGTGTCTCCATGGGCTTCTGTCTGAAGCTTATGATCTCATCAATCTGCTGTGCTGTCTTGTTTGGTGGATGGAATTTATTCAGAAATTTCTTGACCAACTCCTCCCATGTTGCAATAGAGTTGATAGGGAGGGAGTTGAGACAAGTCTGGGCAACTCCTGTCACCGAGAACGGAAACAATAACAGTCTTAATGCCTCCGGAGTAACCTTCGGCTACCTCTGGGTCTTGAAGATGGACAAAAAGCTCTTTAAGTGCTGATGGGGATCCTCAACGTACGACCCCGAAAATAGCCCCTTATTTTGCAACAAGTGCAGCATATTGTTTGTAATCTGGAAGGGATCTGCTTCAATCTGAGGGACCAAAATCGCAGTTGCCAAGTTGTCAGCTGTGGGTTGTGCCCAGTCGTATAATGACGCCTCAAGTACAACGAGTACCCTACGCGCTGCAATCTGTGCAGCTGGGTCGACCACACCATCCCCAGCATTAATGTTGTTTCTGTCGTTCAACTCTGCCATGTCTGGTTCTATATGTTCAATGTGTGATTGTTGTTTGCTTCTCCGATTGGCCCTGTTCAAGGCCTTGAAAACCTTTTCGGGGTCTGGCAATGCTTCAAATACGTCACCAGTTCTCGAAGAGTTTCTAGGCATGCACCTGTACCACCGGTTTAACAAACGTTAGAAATTCAATATATGTATGAAATCAAAGAAAATCGACTATACTTAAGAATTTTCCTTCAACTACACTGATAATACTGTTAACTCCCCGTCAACGGCGCCAAAATTTGATCACGCTCAACTATGTCTATTAAAAGACTAAGCGGGCGTTGCAAATATAATCTGGGTATTTTGCCCAGAGTCGAATCCTACAGACGTATCAAATGTCGTCTTTAGATTACTAGATTCTCAATAGTCAACTTTCTCAAACGTTGTGTATATCACTTTGTGTATATATGGATTGATGCCTAATTGCCTCATTGCCTCTTGCCCTTGATTTTCTTGTTCTAAACTCTAAACCTTGATAAAAATATTCTCTTGGGCGAATTGAACCTTTTATAGTTTGTGTGGATTGGCCTTGAACTTCCAAAAACACCATCCAGCTTCTATTTTCCGCGTCTGGACTAGCGCGAGCGCACTAGTCACGCGCTAATGCCCGCGGTAGTTGGGTTATACACTGCCTCCGGAAAGCTGGACTAGCACGGGCGCGCTACAGCCCGCGCTAATGGGGTTGTTCACTGCCTCGTTAAACTGAATTAGCCTTCAAATCACCCCGAAATTATCCCATGGCCTGTTATTCTTCAAATTCGCCCGGATCACCGTCATAAGTCCTCAATAGCTTATTGTACTCCTGTGAAACACAAAAATCACCATTAGAGCCAATTTATCATAATTTAACACACTTAAGACCATGAAGCATCATTAAGTTAGAGTATAAATATACGCTAAACTATATGAATTTAGCCTATTATCAATTACTATTCTATGCATTAACAGTAAACTCATGAAACATCTTGAAATGCTAGACTGAGCTCCTTATCAAATTTGGCAATTGATCCTCCTTTTCTAAACGTAAAAGGATATGGAAACAGATAAATGTTAGCAATGTAAACTCTCCATGGATACACAGATGATTGTTTAAGATACTTTCAGATACTTATAAAGAGCAGGCAGCCTACACTTGACATTTTCAAGCTCAATAAAGTTGAGATGCAGTGATTAAAGTTTATTTGGAAGCAATTGTCATTTTAAAGTTTCATGTGAACTATTGATTGGCTAAAGGATATGAGGCCACAACCGCAAAGGAGATGCAACACCAAGCGCATCACCACAAGTTTATCAAATCTCTACAGTAACAATCATTTTACTTTAGGTAATTCTAAGTCAATTGTGATACTTGCAGAAGCCATACTAACCAAGTAAGTTTACTATGCAAGCACCATGCTGAACTTTAGGAGAACTATTCAACTATATGTTCATATATCTAAAGGACTTTTCATGATGTTTAGACTCTTAATTTGGATCTGATGTTTCTATTTTCAAAGGTCACATAGAAGAGGTAAATACCTATTCTTTGTTCTTTGCATTTTCTTCTCAGTCTACAAACTCATGAATCATAAACTTTATGGAAACAACATGTCTTGAATAAAATAATATTATATCTTTGCAGACACATTGATATTACGATCTGCCGGTGCCATTAGAAAGAGAACTTCTGGAATCACAATATATACAAAAAAGGTCCAGATTCTTTATACATTTATACATATATGCTTTTGAATTTAGTTATGATATTCTAATATTATATTTTTCATAGATTTGCGCATCTTGAATAAAAATATCAAATCTCTCTACAGACACATCAAAATCACGATCCACTTATGTCGTTGGAAACAAGACTTCTAGAACTACAATATATAAAAAATTTAGGTCTAGGTTATTTGTATATTTAAACAAATATCCTTTTGACTCATTTCTGAATTTCTGTCAATTTGCTTTTTCCAACTTTGCATGACCATACTAAAAAAATTATATCTCTTTGCAGGGACGTCGAAACTACGATCTGCTTGTGCCATTAGAAAGAGAACTTATGGAGCTACCATAAATAAAAAGTTAAGGTCCAAATTATCTGTCAATTAATGCAAATATGCTTTTGAATTCAGTTATGAAGTTTTGATATTCTACTTTTCACATCTTTGAGTGTTATGACTAAAAAAACACATCTATCTTGCATACACACCGACAACACTTTTGGCCATCGTTGCTGCTTGGTTGAGTTGAACACAAAAATTATGAAGGTGAATTTTGCATTTTTTTCTTAAATAGCCAAAGTACCTCAATCAGGTTAACAAGTATTAAATATTATTCTATATTTTTTTTTTTGTGCAGGTTAGTCATAAATGTGAAGATACTATCAGATTATACCATACCTCAGGTCCACTATACTCCTTGCCTCAAAGGCAGATGCAAAAAATTAAAAGATGTTGAGTCAGAATATGCCACCTGGCAGTTTAGAAAAATCCTCCAAAAAATTAAAAGGAGGAGAAAAAACATTCTCAATTCGCCAAGTGGCATCATCAGAATATGCCACCTGGCAGTTTAAAAAAATCCTCCAAAATAATAGGAGCTATAAAATTATTTTAAAAAACTACTTCGTAATTTCAGATTTTTTTATTTATTATAAAACTAAATACTCTTTATTTATCAAAAAATTAACTGATTTAAAAACAAATATTTTTAGTCATTAACTCTAGAAAATAAATTTGATTTATATTATTATTTAAAAATTACAAATTAAACATTGAAAATTTTAAAATATACGTTTTTTACTCTTTAAAACATACATTTTAAAAAATTAATTGATTCAAAATTATTTGATCATCTACTTTTTTTAAAATAAAAGAACCTTATTTAATTTAAATTTTATATTTCTTTAATTTTAAAATTTTAACTGCTTTTCACCATACTTTGTTTACTCCTTAACCTTTAAAAAATAAAACTAATTTATATTATTTAAAATTTCATAATTAGAACCCATTTTCCCTTAATTTCCTATGCAAAACCTACCCTATGGATAGTGGACAGTGCTCAACACCTCAACAATATGACTGAAATTCACGCACGACCGAAACTCACGAAACCATATGGAACTGCTCCAAACTGGCGGCCAACTTCCATTTCTCCAAACTGATAGTTCGTTCTTAAATTCAAATATTTCCTACTACTATCAAAAATTCAAGAAAACATACAGTTTCTGCAAAATATGGCTACTCACAATGATTTGATCAAGAATATAACAATTTTGAAAATGCAATGGAATTTAAAAGTTTGGGTTGTTTGTATGTGGGGAGTACCAAGTCGTTATAATTCATACGCTACTTTGTCGATTGAGTTGGTTCTATAAGATGAAAAGGTATTAATAATCTGTTATTGTCTTATAATAAATTTTGCTAACTCTGTTTTTTAATTTGCATTTGTGAATATAATCAGTAGCAAAAAACCCGATTGAAGTATCTGTGTACTACGCATATGTATCCTCAAATATGTTTCTCAGTATTACGTTTTGCTTCTCTATTTTTAAATTTGCAAATATGGATTTTTTGCTCTGCTCTTCATATATTTTTTTAATTTCTATATGTATATCCATGGGATAATCAGTAGAAAAAACCCGATTGAAATATTAGTGCACCAGACATATGTATTCTCAAATATGTTTCTCAGTGGTATACTACATTATTTATCGCTGTTTTTGATTTTCTGTTTTCTAATTTGCAAATCTGAATTTTTTACTTTGCTCTGCTCTTTGTATATTTTTTTTAATTTCTATGAGCGTATTCATAGGGTAGTTCCTCTAATAGGCTGGCTCAAGCCATCTCTCAACGAAGTTTCTTTGTCTCTAATGAGTTAGGTAAGGGTGTTGTTCAAGTTAAAACAATTGGCAAATTAGTGGAGTCCATGCAAGTGAGTGAACTATTTTGTGTTATATTAATTCAAGCATTCTTTAAACTTAATAGTTGTTCTATGCACATCTGTTACAATGAATAGCACATACGCTAAGTCGTTGTGCGATAAAATCAAGCTAATTGAATTTATTTTTTTAGATTAATACATATATTGTAGAGTCCTATTCATCATGAATAGCATTGTTGTACCAAAAATTGTTTAACAATAATTTCTTTTAGGTTGTGTACTTTTATTAGCCAATAATATATATGTGATTAGAAGGTACCAGCCATACAAGTCAGATGCCTCTATGTTGCCTTCAGTTATATCCTAGATTTCTCCAAGAATAAGCTTACAAGCGTATAAGCTAAAAGTGCAAAATGGATAGGGTGGTATCTATTGGAGGCAAACAGAGAAGAAAAATCATCAACTTGACTTTCACGGGATATTAAAAATAGTATCTTACTTAAGAGGGAATAATGAAGTGATAGTATCTTCTCTGTTGCTAGAATTTTCTTGCCGTTGAAAGTTGGATTCTCAATATCCATGATTGAATTAATTGAGAAAGTTAGCGTACCTTCTCCGTTGCTGCAATTTTCTTACCGTTGAAAGTTGGGATCTCTTTGGTTTGACTGTTTGTGTGTTATGAAAATTCTATTTTTATTCCTCTGTACCCTTTTTATGGGCTATAACAGAGAAATATTTTAGAATGATGCAATTTATAGGATTGGTGAATACTTCTCTATTTACTTTGATTCTAATTCAGAGGGAAAATATATATATAAATGTAACGACCCGGTCGGTCGTTTTAAGAATTAGCGCCCCGACCCCTGTTAACCGCTTCTCCCATGTCTATTTATGTTATTGGAACTTGTCGGAGCGTTGAGTGATGGAATCCAGAGTGATTTTGGACCTGGCCGTAAATGTGGAATTTAGCTTAGAAACCTGGATGTAGCTAGAACTGTGAAGACGAATCCAGAATGGAATTCCGTTGACTCCGTTAGCTCCGTTGGGTGATTTCGGGGTTAGGAGCGTATTCAGAATGTGTTTTCAAGATCGGCTGTGGATTTAGGCTTGAATTGGCGAAAGTTAGAATTTCGGCGTTTTCGGCCGATAGGTGAAATTTTGATATCGGACTCGGAATGAAACTTCGAAAGAGACAGCAGGTCTGTAATGTCATTTAGGTCACAAGTTCAAGCCCCACACTATGAAAAACAAAGCCTGGTATTTAAGTGGAGAAGGGTAGAGGGCAAACCCATTATCCACCGAGTTTTGAAGGCTGTGGTTGGTCCAAAGGATCGTCCCCAGACAGATTTCTCGGTCAACCAAAAAAAAAAAAGATTATTTCGGTATACCGAAATACCGAAATATCAAAAATCCAATACCGTATACCGAACTGAAATACCGAAATACCGAAATTTATGTATCGAAATAAATCGACATATAAAAAAAACCGAAACCGAAATACCAATTAATTCGGTTCGGTTCGGTTCAGTTCGGAATTCATTTTTTCGGATTTTATGCCCGCCCCTAATCATTGCTGCTTGGTTGAGTTGAACACAAAAATTATGAAGGTGAATTTTGTATTTTTTTTCTTAAATAGCCAAAGTACCTCAATCAGGTTAACAAGTATTAAACATTATTCTCTATATTTTTTTGTGTGCAGGTTAGTCATAAATGTGAAGATACTGTCAGATTATACCATGCCTCAGGTCCACTATACTCTTTGCCTCAAAGGCAGATGCAGACTTATATAATCTGGTAATGAGTCTGAATCTCTATTTTTAAAATATAATAGGTTTCAAGCTAAAAATATGCACTCATAAAGTTTAATTTAGGTTTCGTCCCTGCCTTATCTAAGGCTGGTCTTGCTTGCACATATGTCAAGATGGTTGGTGGCACTAATACTAGTGCCTATTCAATGGGCATGCTTTGATTTAGCTGTTGCAACTTGAGAATTCTTTTGTGACTGATTCTTTTTCATATTACATAAACTTATGGCCCGAAATATTAAATTATAATATACTCCACCGCCAAGAAAATCGTGATGGCCGATGAAGTACACGATAAATATCGTCAAAATCAAAAGTACATAAAAAACAAATAAGTACTCCAAATCAAAATTATGAAAAGATTTTTACATAGTAATTTTGAAGCAGTTATTGGCAATTTTAATTTTAAAGTTTATTTGAACCACCGATTGGCTTCAGGATATGAGGCAGCAGTCAAACGAAAGCAGCTGAGGCTCGGAAAGCAGCTGCAACACCAGCCACATCACCACAGTTGATCAAATCTCTACTTCCACTATATTTTTTGAATTACTTCAGCCACTTTTAAGCCAAACAATACTTGTGGAAGCCACCCTAATCAAGCAACTTTGCTATGCAAACAACAAACAGAGAAATCAAAAATAAAAAATTAAATTCAATGCAATCATGGAGGATTTATCAATTCAAGCAGTAATCTGATTGATGAATACAAAGAAATGGCATGTAATCTAAGCATGCCAACAATAATTTTAGAAACAACTCAAAGAAATTCATCAAGTTATTTTTTGTTTTAATTCTTTTGAATGTGATCGTTAAATTTTGTCTACAATAAACATCTTTTTTGTAATATCTCTTTCTGCTCCTTTTTCCTTTGAACTAATCCACGCATCGCGCGGATATGTATACTAGTTGCAAATAAAAGTAGAAACATAATTCTTATTAATTTGTGGTTAATTATAATAGAGCATAACCCATTTATTTATATGGGAAAAATAACTTAACAAAAAGTAACAAACCGTAAATTTTTTATAAAATTAGACATTCATCAAAAATAAAAAATAATATTTATAACACTTTCTCTTGAATGTCTATTCAACAGATAATGTGCATATTAAAACATTAACTAAAACAAAACTCAGTGGGAAAAAATTCTAGTGAAGGAAAAAATAGGAATTTTTACATTCCTATACACTATTTGAAACTTTATTACCCTCCTTAATCAAGTTTAATTTAATTACATCTTATATATAAATTTACTAATTATATACACTTTAGGAATTAAATGAGTATCCCTATATATTAGGAATCAATTATTTCTCATCCTTATTCTCTCTCGCTCCTGCGCTCTCTCTCTCCCTCCGTCTCTCTCTCTTGCACTCTCTCTCTCTCTACGTCTCTCTCTATCTCTCAATCCCTAATTTCAGTAACGTAGAGCAAAGGAAAAGAGAGCCACAATTCCACCATTGACAGCCATTAAAAAGTTTTGAAACTTTGAATTCGAATTTGGATTTTCAAAAACCATTACTTGTTTGGATTGGGTGTTGTTGCAAAAAATTGAGAATATTGTTTGGAGTTTATATCTCAATTTTGAGGGTGTTTTGGTGAAGATTAGACTTGATTTTGGTTGAATTTCAAATTGAAACTCGAAGAAGAAGAAGAAGAAGAAAATTACGACATGACATACATTACAACAACAACAACAACAACAACAACAACGATATATATATATAGAAAAGATGATGCGAGACCTCTCTAAGATTAGGATTATTGCCATTTATCTTTTTTTCTCATGTTTTTGGGTTTTTTGGGTCCAAAAAACCTCATTCTTTTCATTGGACTCTTTAAAATTAAATACACTTAATCTTTGTATGTTACTCTTTTGCAATTACTCAATGTTTATCACTCTCTTTAGTACCTAACTAATATTATAAACCTTTAAGACTTTATCACCATTTAACTGGAAAGGATATGACAAAAAGACTCCTTAAATCATTTTCATTTAATTTCTTTTATAATTCAACATTAATTATCCTATTTATTACATCTCATTATGTTTCAAGAGTTATAAAAAGACCTTCATATCGATTTGCCTTTTTTTTTTCAAAAAAAAAAAAATTCAACTCCCTTATGACTAAATTTCGTATGTTCACCTTCTCTATATAATAATCTCATACCTCCATCATTTTACGCGACCCTCACAAATTTCGAATCTGATCATAGTCCATAAAATGTGAACAAGACTCTCACTCTCAACCAACATGCCAAGGAGGTTTATTTTTTTCTCTTTTTATTTTTGCCTTTTTACTTTTTCCTGTTAAGTACTACTATTTTTTTTTTCTTTCTTTGTACATTGCATGTTATCAGCTAAATTAATTTAATGGATGCTAATTGTAGTTATGAAGTATTTTCTTACTCTCTTTTTTTGTTTTTCAAATATAATATTTTGTTGGTTGAAAAATAAGTTTGTTGTACCAGGAAAAAATTAGTTGTTTGGAACATGAGGAAACTGCTCTAGCATATATATAGTTGGTTGTAGGTGATAAAGTGATCATTCCATTTTTGCTAATTTCTCCCAACAGATTCTTAACTACCTCTCTTCGAATGAGTGAAATTGCAAAAAGAACCGGTCTGCAGAACTTGACATTATGCTATCACGGGAGTCAAGTTCATAAGTTTGACACTTCTCTAAAACTAAATAGTTATTTTTATTTTGCTTTTTTATCTCAATACTTGGTTCATTTTTCCTCCCTTTCTATTGTGTCACGACCCAAAATTCATAAGGTCGTGATAGCGCCGGACACCATTGTCAGGCAAGCCGATCATTAAATAGTTAAGTTAAATTTCTTGTTTTAGCATTTTTGAAATCATTATCTTTCACTTTATTACATGATAACTGAGTAAAATCCGTTAAGTAGAAATAACAGTCCAATATTCCATTTTTGATAAAATACATCCCAAACACATCTCAGAACCCGGTGACACAAGTACATGACCATTCTCTAAGAATTTTACAAATGCTACAAAGCTTGTCCGAGATACAAATTGGACAATGAAATTTAAAACAAAATGAACATAATACGAGGGAGACTCTGTCAGCTGCGGATCGCCTCCGGATGATGCAGCTCGCCTAAGTCTCCAAACTAGCGACATCGCTATGAAAGTACCTGTGCAATAAAAATACACAACAAGTGTAGCATGAGTACGAAAACAACGTGTACTCAGTAAGTATCCCACCTAACCTCAGAGAGGTAGTGACGAGAGGTCGATTTGACACTTGCTAGAGGTCAATTTAGTATAATCAAGTGAGACACTAAGCATGAATGTCCTAGGCAATTTATTTAAATATTAGGGATAAGGAATATCAGTTCTTCTTATATTTAACACTTTAACTTTCGTCATTTCAGTTGACATTTTAAATAATAATCAGGGATGAGAAACATCAGACTTATTTCACATTTTACACATCAATTCTTCTTCTTTTTAACTGGCAATTAAGAATTTTCTTAGGCCGATAAACATGTATAAATCACAGGAAATACGCAACAATTATCATACGCAAGAAATGCCGAGGGTCGAACGGCGCGGACTAACAATAATAAACTGTGCACTGCCGAAGGGTCGAACGGCTCGAACCATAGATGCATCTATTTTCCACGCTCGCGAATCGATCATGCGACACGGTCAACATAATAATAATAAGGCTAACCTGCTCGCGAATCATACCTGCGACTCAGGTGCTCATATGTACACATATTCACATAATGATCCGCATTTTTATCAAGAAAGCAATTACTCAGGAAAGTGGTAAAATTCTTCTTAAGTGAATACGAAAAATAGCATTTAAATCTTTGTTTTTGAAACTCATTTGCCAAGTTTAATAATATTCAATAATATAACCTTATCAGATATACAATTATCCACGGAGGAAATCAGTTCTCTTTCTAGATGATTAAGAAAATGAACTCTAGTCTTCTTAGATATTCAATTACTATTTTGATCATATTAGCGGTCTAATATTACTGGCAAGATCACAAGTACAACAAGTAAGGCATGTTAGTGGGTCCTAGACTACTCGGACATGGCATAATAGTAGCTACGCACGGACTCCTGTCACCTCGTGAGTCGCAGCCCCCCTAGTAGCAGCACATATTTAATTAGTTCACCTAGGGGGACAATTCCCCCTCACAAAGTTAGAAAGGAGACTTACCTCGCTCCGAAGTTCCATAACCGGCTTCCAAGACCTTCCGACGACTCCAATGGACGCACAACGCCCCAAAACTATCCCAATAACGACAAACCAATAAAAATATACTCTAATATTTGCAACAATTCAAATTATATAATTTCCCAACTCTGCTCAGTGAATTGACCAAAATTCCCTCGGGCCCACATGCCCAGAAATCCGAAATTTCTCGAAGATATATTCTATCCATAGCTTTACTAGTTCAAATATACAATTTACTCTAAATTCCATGCTCAAATTCGTGGTAGAAATCTAAAATACCATTTCTAGGTTTTCTTCAAAATTTTTCAGTTTTTCCATAATTTTTCATGTTTTAATCCATGCATATACCTTGTATTTAACTTGGGATGAGTGGGAATAACTTACCTTCTGACCCTTGACGAAAACCCTCTCTTGAAGCTCCTCAAGATCGCCCATGCCAAATGAAATTAGGAGAAAATGAGCCAAGATCCTCATTTTAAAACATTCTGCCCAGGCCGATTTTCGCACCTGCGATCCAGTCTTCGCTCCTGCGCTTCCGCAGGTGCGCCCAAGAGCCAGCACCTGCGGCTTCCTTCTCCTCCAGCCGGATCCGCACCTGTGACCCATTGTCCGCATCTGCGCCTTCGCAGGTGCGGAAATTACATCGCACCTGTGCTCCCAGCCAAGCCAACAAACTTCGCACCTGCGGCACCAAAGCCGCACCTGCGGCTCCACACCTGCGGCCAAATCTTCGCAGGTGCGGTCACACCAAAGACTAGCAGCTCCAGCTCCTCTTCTAACTTCAAATTTGATCCACTAACCACCCGGAATCCACCCGACGCCCCCGGGACCCCGTCCAATCACACGACTCAGTCCCATAACATCCCACGGACTTGCTCGAGGCCTCAAATCACATCAAACAACGCCAAAATCACGAATCGCACTCAAACTTTATGAACTTGAAATTTCAAACTTCCACCTCCGATGCCGAAACCTATCAAATGATGTCCGATTGACCCCAAATTTTGGACACAAGTCATATTCGACATTACGGACCTGCTCTAACTTCCGGAATCGCATTCTGACCCCGATATCAAAATTTCCACTTCCGGTCGGATTTCTCAAAAACCTTCCAATTTCTATCTTTAGCCAAATGACTTCAAAATGGCCTACGTACATCCGAATTCACTTTCGATCACACTCCCAACTCCAGAATCACCGTACGAAGCTATTCCCAGGCTCGGAATCCCAGACGGACATCTATAACACTAAATGCCTTGCAGCCCAAACTTAGGAAATTTCTTCAAAATGCTGACTTCCACAATATACGCCGAAACGTTCCCGGGTTATCCAAAACCCGATCCGGACATACGCCCAAGTCCGAAATCATCATACGAACATGCAAGAACCTTAAAATCCTGATTTGGAGGTCGTTTACTCAAAATTCCAATCTTAGTTGATTTCTCCAACTTAAGGCTAAGGGTGGCAAACGGGCCGGGTTGACCCGTAACCGGACCGACCCAGACCAGTTAAAATCGGAACCGGACTGGTTCATAGGGGGCCGGGTGGGCTGGGTAGGGGGTTAGAGGGGGTTGGTCCGTTTATAATTTTTCTACCGGTTACCCGGACCGGTCCAACCCGGTCAAAGTGAACAGTGCACTTACCGGTTAAACCGGCCCGGACCGGCCCGGTTTTAACGGCTACATTTTTTTTCTTTTTTAAAAATATTATTAGACGTATTATGCATTTATGCTTAATGTTTTAGTTTGTTATTTTAATATTATTAGACGTATAAATACAAGTTTGAACTTTAATTTGAAGTATTAAATGTAAACTTTAATTTGCAAGTTTGAAGTTTTGAACTTGCAAATTATAAGTAAATTCTTAATGATATATTCAAATATAAGAATTTTAAAGTCTTTGTATCCTTTATTCAAACACTATTTTTATAAG
>ML423168.1:1684-15520 GCA_005239525.1 Nicotiana knightiana | reverse complement strand
CTAATTATTATGTATCGTAGTTAACCCCGTTGAGCCTATAATCCTGTTTCTTTGGCAGCCACACTACAAGCCATACCCCTTTGTTGGAATCGATCATATATTTGAACCTTGTTACCTCTCGTAAGCACTGAAAAAGTGATGAAATATGGAAAAATTAAAGTGTGGGGTGGTAGGTTGGTTTTTGAGGGGAATAATTGAAATAAGGAGAAAGGTACACTGTTTGAAAAAGTAAGAGTCACTTGAGGAAAAAAAATAATTAAAATAAACAGTTGTATTATTGTGAAAGAAAAATATATGTGGTGACTCTTAATGTAATTGTGCTTAAAGAAGTATGGGGTAATAACATTGATGTGAAGGTGGAGTTTGGCTTAATATAAGTTTGAGGTTGAGCGCTAAAGTATATGTATTAAAGTGCTTAGGGAGGTGTAGTCACTCTTATATCCAAATGTATCCTACCCGTCCCGCAGCCTACATTACAACCAAATAAAGTCCTACTTGATCCTAGACTGAATGAGCTCGATTAGTAGAGTAGAACACTACGGGCAAGCCTATGGTGCATCTTTTGTGGCATATGAATATTATTTCTGAGAGTGAATTCTTTCTATCTTGAGTTCCTAAGTGTTCTTAAATGAAATTTCATTGTGTGTGGAACTAACTCTTGAATTTGGTGAGGGCACATGATTCACGAAGGAAAGGTAATGTTGTTGACCTCTAAGTTNTTAATAAGTTGTGTACATGAGTGTAGTTTGATTGCTCGAGGACGAGCAAATGTTTAAGTGTGGGGTATTGATGCGTGGATAGAATTCATGGTTTAACACGTTATGTGCCTTACATTTTATGTGCGTTAACGATAAAAATACACTTTTTATGTGCATAGTGGAGTCTATTTCATATGTAGGTGAATTGGAGATGGAAGCCGAGCTAAATGGATGCAAATACGTCAAAAATACGCTCAAGAGTCAAAAAGGAGCAACCCGGGCTATAGTGGGGTGTTTTGGCCTTAAAGCTAGGCCTAGCCTGGCTATAGTGGGGTGTTAGACCCATAAAGCTAGGCCTAGCCTGGCTATAATGGGGCGTTTGGGGCTTAACGCCTGGGTCCCGGGTGCGGTCAATTCTGACTTTTGAAGGTTTTAAGTGTTTCCCGGTTTGAATAGAAGTCTCCTACATGTTTAGGGTTTATCCCAAACATATAAATAGACCCAAGAACACAACTTGAAGGGAGGAAGCCATTGAAGTGAAGAAAAACCTGTGGATTACTACTCAGTGAAGCAAACATTGATTTTTATAGCTTTTATTTATTATTTTGTAGTTCAATTATGCAAGTTATTTTAGAATTGATTCTTATGAATATGAGTAGCTAATTTTCTTAATCTAGGGTTTTGGTGGAACCCGTTGGGGGATAAACTTATTGTGATATTAATATAGTTTTTATTGGTAGATTAATCTATATTTGTTCAACTACGTTCTTGTTGTAGTTTATTGAAGGGCCCTCAATTAGCTGTTCCTATTTATTATGTATCTACTTGAGAGAGAGTGCATATTTAGGTAGTTGTTTGAACAACATCACTCCCGGAGTATAGACGAAAGTCATAACCGAGGGTTTAGAGGTTGGATTAGAGATAACGATACCTCGGGTGCAATCTAAAGTGAACTGTAATGCAATCTAGCTAGCGTAACTTGAGAGAGTGCGTCTAGTAAATTATCATAATTACTTGAGAGAGATTTATGGTAGATAGAGTGTTCATGATTGATAGAGACAACTAATCAAACTATAAGAAGTATCCGAGAAGGAAGTTCACCAACGGGGGAAACCATAGCCTTAGACCTTTATCATAATTGTTTACAACACATTGTTAGTAATTGTTAGTTATTATTATTGTCAGTAGAGTTAGTAAAACATCACCAATTTATATTAAAAAGTCTTGATAGAATTGATTGAGTAAAAGTTGCGTATTCTAAAGCATTGATTGATATGTAAATTCCCTGTGGGATTGACTCTGGGCATAATACCCCGGATTATATTTGCAACGCCCGCTTCACAAATCCAACCATACTAGTTTCACTCAAATCCGACTTCGAATCGACATTCAAATCCCCAAAATTCATTTTATGAAGTTTCTATAACTTTCCCCAAATTTCCACCTCAAAGTACTAAATATTCATGTATACTAGCCAAATCCGAGTTATAATCACTTACTCCGATGAATTTCTTGAAAATCCCACGAAAAATCGCCACAAACCAAGCTCCTTAGGTCCAAAATATGAAATAATTCCCTAAACCCCGTTTATATAGTGCACCCTCTGAACTCCCACTTTTAGACTTTAGTATTTTGGCCATAACTTTCTGTACAGATATCCAAATGATGACTTCTTTAACTTTATAAAAATGAGACACGAAGGGATACAATTTTGGTTTTGGAATCATCTCAAAATTTCTTGTATATCAAAAGATATGGGCTTCCAAAGTCGAACCAGCGGATCTGCAGAACATTTCCCTAGAGTGCGGCCTTGAAATTCTGCCGAGGTCCGCATTTTCAAAACACCAGAACCATACCAGAGTTCCAGAAATGCCGGGACTCACTCAAAACTCACCCCGAAAACACACCCGAGGCCTTCGGAACCTCAACCAAAGGTACCATCAAATCCCAAAATACGATACAAACTAAATTGAGCTCTCAAATCACATCAAACAGTAACAAAAACATGAATCGCACACCAATTCAAGCTTAATGAACTTGAAACCTCAAACTTCCACAACTGATGTCGAAACCTATCAAACCTCATCCGAATAACCTCAAATTCTGCACACACGTCACCAATGACATTACAAACCTACTCCAACTCCCAGAATTTCATTCCAA
Source organism: Nicotiana knightiana (assembly GCA_005239525.1). Taxonomy (NCBI): domain Eukaryota; kingdom Viridiplantae; phylum Streptophyta; class Magnoliopsida; order Solanales; family Solanaceae; genus Nicotiana; species Nicotiana knightiana. The sequence continues at coordinate 12,659 of ML423168.1, read as the reverse complement.
CATCAAATTTTCCAATGTCGACCGAAAATCGCCAAATTTCCAATTTCGCCAATTCAAGCCTAATTATACCACGGACCTCCAAATTACATTCCGAACACGCTCCTAAGTCAAAAATCACCTAATGGATCTATTTGAACCATAAAAATCCCAATCTGAGATCGTTTACTCATAAGTCAACATCCGGTTGACTTTCCAACTTAACCTTCTAAATAAGAGACTAAGTGTCTCATTCCACACTGAACCACTCTGGACCCGAACCAACTAACTCGATACAACACAATACAGTTGAATAACACATAAAGAAGCATAAATGGGGGATACGGGGCTATACCTCTCAAAACACCCGGCCGGGTCGTTACATCCTCCCTCACTTAAACATACGTTCGTCCTCGAACATGCTCAGGGTTGTTCCCAAAGCCATCAAACCGCTGAATAACCTTACCACGCACATACCCGGGGGTGATCCCACGTCACCCTGTCCGGCATAGATCTGATAACACAACACATCTGAAATTTCTTCATCCAACCTAGCCCATAAACCTTAGAATCCAATTTCCACATCCGAAATTTTCTATAAGATCAGAATCACGCATTCACACTGAATAAGTCTGAACAAGCTATATCCAGCCATAGCCATAACCCAAGATGAAATCACATGATATACCACATAACTCAAACACTCACAGTGATGATTTCTAATCACAGTGGATGCCCAAAACAATCAAACACTGGTAATAAACCTTTTATCAAACAGAGCCTCGTTCTGACACCTTTCTATACTGCCAACGATGAAAGAAGCACGCAACAACTCATAACAATTCATCAGATCAACCAGTTGTGGAACTCCCTCTCCTTCGCCCAGAACTATAGGAAATTTCTAAGACGATCAGCGACATTACCCTTTTTAAATATACCGTAATCAAATCCGATAACACCCATTCTAGCTCCGACAACCTCATCTTATCAATTACAAGCTACTCTATTGACATGCCACACCAATACTACCCAGATCCACAAACCATGAAATCCGTGCACCAATACGCAACAATTCAAACGTACTCAAACATAGAAAATGACTCCAATGAGAGAACCGTCCCGCAAGCTCAACTAGTACCACCACAATGGAATGCTAAGAACCCATCACACACCGTAGAACCAAGACACATGAATCTAACACAAAGGGTCGTATCCCAACATAAATTTGATGTACTGCGCGATCCCATCCAACCACTGGTCCACATGGAATACTTCAAGTCAAAAATGCAAAAAAAATCAACAACCACGCGCAATCTGACGTCTAGAACCAAAAGTGTATGATCATAACCACTGAGAAGAAATAACTCAATACCATAGTCCGAAATGAACATAATTAATGTGCAATCAATCATTCACACCCTAATACCCATATCGCTCAAATTCTACCATAAGGCCCCAATAGAACCGCACAATGGGTGTATATAACCAACGAATCACAACCCCTCGTAGCATAGAAGGGTAACTCATAGAACATATTGGAAAACGAGTAAGCTCAACTCTAACCGAATGACACATCCCTCAACAACAATAGTACGGAGTCAACCAGTCCGACCCGATGTAGAATACAGATCCATATTGGCCTATCAATGAACCTCAAATCAACTTTGTTCATCCACAATAGACAAATAACCCTTCAAAATCCCACAATAACCAAATCACAACACATGCAATATTCTAACCAACCTCGACTACGTTTTCACAGTCCATAACCATAAAACAATCTACTCATGAGAACTCCCAGTCTTCAAATCCATAGAACACACGGATCACCATATCCGATCTCAACTCCACCACCTGAATGTCTAACACTACTCCGATACACGATCATCCCACGAGGAATACTTCTATAATTCTTCTGTGCCACAAGGCAAAATTTGAACACCTTTAGTAGATCAAATAAGAGGGTGTCGCAATACTAATGAAGTATCCATAAATCAAAACATATTGCCCCGTTTGAAATGTATACTCCCATCAAGCCATACCAAGTAGAAATGTCATTTACCTAGTCATCTGAAATTGTCTATGTTGCCTAAAGATTCAGGACCTTTCTTTCAAAATCGAATCGTGACCTTGCACATGAAATCTCAATCCTACATACCACACCACACCTATTATGCCATCATATGAAAGATACGACAAATCTCAAAATTCACTCTGAGTCGCAAGCAACTACATACTCAATTAGCTAAGAACTTTCCATTTGATTTCATTATGGAGAAATTACAATACGCCACATGCCCCACACACCAGTAGGAAAATATACATCTCAAACCATGGTAGAGACCAAGAACTCTCTGAAATCCTTTTGCACTTAACCAAACCGTCAGGACTGAATCCCTCTAACTCAACCAAGCAGCGCAGGTCGTCAAAACCTAAGAGCATTACCACGAACACACGTAGGATCCTTACCACATCATAAGCACCCAAGGAACCGATCTTACTCATTATCATGTCGATCCAACCTACTACCAAGTTGTCCTATTTCTCCGAGTTCCTTCTGAAATACCTTCAAATTGATTCTTCTCCTTGCCATAATACCAAAATCCTCAACCAAAACTCACCACGCGAGACACTAGCACAAATCACACCGCCCTAAGGCTCATAAGTAGCTGAATGTTCTCTTAAGCACCCTAAAAGTACCACAACTCAAATACTTACTCTGAAGAGACTTCCTATGAGTTTAAGTTATTCTTTCCCTTTCCTGATACCAAAATGTAGAATCCACAACAATATAGAAATACCACAAATCTTGACGCCTTCTAATGTAAATCTCAGTTTCTAGCCAAATACACATCCTGAAGATTCCAATTGTTACATATAAATCTTGAATCCATTAGAACCATTCTCGAGAGTCATCCCACTCTGCTCAAATCTCAATTAGACTAGTAAAACAGATCGAACGATCTGTACCGTAGCACTCTGACACCCAAGGAAGTAACTCCACCTTAATGCAACCAAATGAATTCCTGCTCCATGCACATCACATCTTTCACCAATAACAACTCAAATCATTCAGTGATTCTCATATACTCATAAAGCCTAATACAGCTCGTACCTAGAAATTCCTTTACTCAAGTCATCCTCGATTTCATCCTCTGCTGAACATAACTCATTCACAAGTATACCTCAAACCAAAACTAATACAACACATCACTGTATAATAAACTTATCAATAGCGGACTCCCCCACTTGGCTCAAATCCATAGATCGAAACACACCATAACTTACAATTCCCATACTTTATTTCAGCCACAATATTGCAGTGAGATTCAACAAAATCCTCCATAAGCTCATGTAACACAAACCATCTAGCATCTCGAATCATCTACAAATCTCGCATTCACCTGTAACGGTCAAGTACACTCTCACAAGCAATCCAAACTCAAATTACAACACATATATTTCACTGGTAAAAGAGAACTTGCTACAAAACAACGTAGGGGTCACACGACCCTCAGGACACCCCGCAGGAGATAACCCACCTGCTTCACCTCAAACTAACATCTCTTTATAGCCTTCCACAGTCATAAATATTACGCAATCACTTAATTTTCCTGTGTCTGAACTCATATCACGACATGAAAATCTACTTTTACTCCTCAACTAAACAACATGAAAAGGATCCTCCATCACACTCATAACTCGAGACTATACGTCAAATCAGGATGGAAATCAAGCACCAAATAGTTCTTTCTACACCTTAAGAAAATCCTTCTCGTTATATTCAAATCATATGAACTCATCACGTAGTCACATCATACTCATCACGTAGCCATCCAGCCATAAATTACACTAATCGGGACACTACTGGACATATAAATCCACAAGCACGCTCACACAATCAACATCTCTGTGCTCAAGCTACGATCAAAAACGGCCTCAAGTCCTCTAGACTGGCCCTTTATCAGCATACCCAAATCACATCTCATACCTCATCCATGGAATTGCAAGCCGTCGATGCGCAGCTGATATCGAGCGCTCAAGCGTGCATAAGAATGCGTGGAAGGAATTCAAAGGATTACACTTTAAGCTGAACCAGTAATGCACGATAATGTAACGACTCGGCCGGTCGTTCCGAGAGTTTAGCCCCGTTTTCTCAATTTATGCTTCATTTTGTGTTGTTTAGCTTATTTATGTTGTGTTGGGTGGGTTGGCTCGGGTTTGGAGTGGTTCTGGAGAGAAATGAGACAATTAGTCTCTTAAGTTTGGAGAATAGTTAGAAAAGTCAACCAGAAGTTTACTTATAGATAAATGATCTCGGAATGCGTTTTTATGGCTCGCTAGCTTTATTAGATGATTTGGGACTTAGGAGTGTGTTCGGAATGTTTTTTGGAGGTCTGGAGTAGAATTACGCTTGAATTAGGAAAATTGGATTTTTTGGCAATTTCCGGATGGCAGTGGAAAATTAGCTATTGGGGTCGGAATTCTGAAAGTTGGAGCAGGTTCGCATTGTTATTTGAGATGTGTGTGCAAATTTTCAGGTCATTCGGACGTGGTTTTGTTGGTTTCGGCATTGTTGGCGAATTTCGGAAGTTTAGTAATCCTTAGGCTTGAATTATGCATTTATTTGGTGTTTTGGTGTTATTTTGGGTGTTTCGAGGGTTTGACTAAGTTCGGGCAATCATATATGACTTGTGGGTACCATTGGTTGAGATCCTAAGGGCCTCGAGATGAGTTCGGGTGGTTGACGGATGAGTTTTTGGCATTAAAGTTGCTAGTCTCTTGCTCTTCTGTGATTCCACAGAAGGAGACGGGTGGCCGCAGGTGCGGGTTGGCCATCGCAGGTGCGGAAATGGTTTAGCTGGAGAAGAACCGTGGATGCAGAAGATTGGCCACACCTGCGAGCCCGCAGGTGCGGAACTTGGGCCTTAAGTGAAATACCGCAGGTGCGCACCTGGGACCGCAAGTGCAGGTCCATGGGTGCGAGAAAAAGGCCGCAGATTTGGCATCACTGGGCAGAACTTACAAATAGGTGCCTTCGCGAAATTTAGCCATTTTTCCACTATTTGTGTTTGGACTTGGAACTTTTTGAGAGAAAATTGAAGAGGGATTCGAGGGATAACACCTTGAGGTAATGATTTTGAACTCAATACTCGATTCTGTGATGATTTCTACCTGACTAGACATAAAATCTAGGGGAATTAAGGGTTGAAATTGGGAGATTAGGGCTTGAGATTTGAGAACTTATATTGGAGATTTGAGGGGCCATTTGGGGTCCGATTTTGATGATTTTGGTATGTATAGACTCGGGAGAGGATAAGCATTCTAGTGTTGTGATTTTTATAGGAATCTGAGACGTGGGCCTGGGGGTCGGGTTTGACCAATTTCGGGATTTTTTATGTAATTTGATTATTTTTTGAGTGGGCCTTGTTCCCTTAGAATTTATTAATGATATGAATCTGATTTTGGTCAGATTTGGAGCAATCGGAGGCCGAGTCTAGAGGAAAAAGCATCTCGGGTTAGGAATTTGGTCAGTTTGAGGTAAATAATGACTGTAAATCTTTTCCTGAGGGTATGAAACCCCCGGATTTCATATTTTATCACTATTTTGGGGTGGCGCACATGCTAGAGGACGAGCGTATGGCGTGCACCATTGGGAATTGTGACTTGGTCCGTCCCGTAGCCACTATAAAGTTGCGTATTTGACTTAAATTATATGATACTTATGTGTTTTAAAAAGAACTTCCTATAAATTGGGCTGAATGCCATATTTGGGCCTTGTGCCAGAGTTGTTTGGACCCTTAGGGGATTTTTCTTATTATCCTCTCACTGTTTTTATTTAAGATCTATACTCAGTCATGTTGTGTTTACTGATTTCATAACTCAATCTTTATTACTCCGTTTTGATACATAAAATGATATTTTGGGTTGAGCACCTTGTTTTACCGATAGCCCGAGTGGCTTGAGAGGTTTCTAACTGAGTGAGGACGAGGGCCTGTGTTGTGAGGATATTATAGGATCGGGTTGCACGTCGCAGCATGTTGTTATTGATTCATGATTGTTATAAGGTCGAGGGCCTGATTGATTATGCCACGAGGTGGCTTGTTATAGAGCTTGGGTTGTAGGAGCCCCTCCGAAGTCTGTACACCCTCAGTGAGCGCGAGTACCCTGAGTGAGTGATGTGATGTTGCCCGAGAGGCTGTTCTTGATTCATGTTGTTGCCCGCGGGGCTGATTACGAGTGATTGTGAGGTTGCCCCGAGGGGCTGGTACTGAGTGATGTTATGCCTGAGGGGCAGAATATGATACATGTTTTTGCCTGAGGGGCCATTTATGATTTTTATCACTTTTACTCTAAATTTCATTGAAACACTTTTGAAACTGTTGGAAACTTATCTTCCGATGATTTTTACTAAAAAATCTGGTTTTAAGCGAGGTGATTTGATTTGTACACTGTTTTGAAGGCAAACTGTACTTACTGTGATTTCATGACATGGACTTATATGGTTCTTACTGCTCAGTCTTTATTTACATTTATTACTTACTGAGTTGGTGTACTCACATTACTCCCTGCACCTTGTATGCAGATTCAGGTACTAGGGCTGACTGAGAGTTGATTACTGTCCCATAGATTTCACGGAGATTTTTGAGGTAGCTACACGGGTCTGCAGCCTTGCCCTTCTCCTTCTTGCTATTGTAGTGTTTGTGTTTCTTTCCAAACCTGTATTACCCTTAGATGTTCATGACTAGTGACTCCGGGATTTTGGGTTGTATTTATTATTCGGTACATCATGGCATGTTTTAAAACTGCTTAAACAAAATTTTTAGAAGGTATCGGTTTAGAAATGATACAAATGAAAGATTCCTTATGTTTTGAATATTGATTTGGCTGGCCTAGTATCGCGATAGGCGCCATCATGGACGAGGTAGTTTTGGGGTCGTGACAAGCTGGTATCAGATCCTAGGTTACATAGGACTCACCAGTCATGAGCAGGTTCAGTAGAGTCTTGTGGATCGGTACGGAGACGTCTGTACTTATCTTCGAGAGGCTGCAGAACCCTTAGGAAAAATCTCGCATTTCTTAAATTCTTATTGTGTGAATCTATTGATTCTGGAAACTAAACTTCTATTGTTTCATTGTCTCACATATGGTTAGGAAACGCACTATTGACAGGGCGATCAGCCACCAGTGGGACCCATGAGGTCGAGGCCGTGGTAGAGGGAGAGGTGCAGCCCACGCAGCTGCAGGGGCAGTACCTATAGACCCGCCTATTATTCCAGACCAGGTCCCAGCTGTAGATGTTCCAGCAGGACCAGCCCAGGCACCGGATGTGCCTATTGTTATCCCAGGTCTTCAAGAGACCTTGCCACAGATTCTGACCGTGTTCACCAGTCTTGCACAGGCGGTTGATGTTTCTTCCACAGCCGCTACTTCTCGGGCCAAGGGAGGCACTCAGACTCTAGCTTCCCGTACACCTGAGCAGGCTGTTTAGGGGCTTCAGAAATCGGGGGCAGTTCCAGCCCAGCCTGTTGCACCAGCCCAGGATTTTGTGGTTCCAGCTATGGCTGACGACGAGCAGCGCAAATTGGAGAGATTTGGTAGACTTCAGCCTCGACTTTTAGTGGTGCTGAGGGTGAGGATGCCCAGGGTTCTTAGACAAGTGTCAGAGGATGATTCGTACAGCAGGGATATTGGAGACCAGTGAGGTCTCGTTTACTACCTTCCAGTTCTCAGGAGTTGCATTTACTTGGTGGAGGGCTTATGAGAGGCGTAGACTATCGGTGCGGCGCCCCTTACTTGGCAGCAGTTTTCCACTCTCTTCTATTCCACCGTTCCGCAGAGAGGAGCTGTGGAGGTAGTTTGAGCAGCTGCGTTAGGGTGATATGACGGTGTCGCAGTACGAGATGAGGTTTTCTAAGCTTGCCTGTCATGCTATTTGGTTGGTACCTACATATAGAGACAGGATCTGGAGGTTCGTAAATGGCCTCACATATTAGCTTCATATTCTTATAACCAGAGAGAGGGTGTCGGGTTCTACTTTTGATCAGGTTGTGGATATTGCGCGAGAGATTGAGTCAGTTCGTCGCCAGGAGCAAGATGAGAGGCAGGCCAAGAGGCCTCGAGGATCTGGTAATTTTGGTGGTGTTCCTTCAGGAGGACAGTTTCATCACGATAGAGGCCGTCCATTCAGGCAGGCTCAGCCAGGTCGCTCAGGTTATCATGGTGGATCAGCGGGTCGTGGTCCTCTCAGTGCTCATCAGGGGCACCCATCATTCAGTTCTCTCCCAGCTCAGAGTTCATCTCGTGCACCATGGGTACAGGGTTCTTATATGCCTGGTTCTTCTAGTGGTTATGCTGGTGCTAGGGGTTCCCTTCAATTCCCATCTCCAGCACCAGGGGGTTGTTATAAGTATGGAGAGTTGGGACATATGTTGAGGCATTTCCCTCGTCGTCCTGGTGGTTCAGCAAAAAGGTCAGCCCTCGACTTCAGCTTCAGTCACTTCACCACCCGCCCAGCTAGCTAGGGGTGGGGGTCAGGCAGCAAGAGGTCGCCCTAGAGGGGGAGGTCGATGAGGTGGGGTTCAGGCCCGTTTTTATGCGCCTCCAGCCAGACCTGATGCTATATCCTCAGAAGCAGTGATTACAGGTATTGTCTCAGTCTGTCACCGAGATGCCTCGGTCTGATTTGATCCTGGTTCCACGTATTCCTATGTTTCATTATATGTTGCCCATTTTTTGGATATGCCCCGTGAGTCCTTAGTTACATCTATTCATGTGTCGACTTCAGTGGGCGATACTATTGTTATGGACCACGTGTTTCAGTCGTGTGTAATATCTATTGGGGTTATGGAGACCCGATTAGATCTGCTATTTCTTAGCATGGTTGACTTTGATGTAATATTGGGCATGGATTGGCTATCTCTGTGTCATGTTGTTCATGATTGTCACGCTAAGACCGTGACCTTAGCGATGCCGGGATTTTCGAGAGTCGAGTGGGGAGGTTCTATTGATTATGTGCCTAGTAGCATGATCTCGTACCTGAAGGCTCAACGTATGGTGGAGAAGGGGTGTTTATCATATTTGGCTTTATTGAGGGATGTCAGTGCTGAGACTCCTACTATTGATTATGTTCTTGTAGTTTGTGATTCTCCGGACGTGTTTCCTGCAGACCTGTCAGGCATGTCGCTTGATAGGGACATTGATTTTGGTATTGATTTGGTGTCAGGCACTCAGCCTATTTCCATTCTACAGTATCGTATGGCACCGATGGAGTTGAATGAATTGAAAGAGCAGCTTGAGGAACTCCTAGATAAGGGGTTCATTCGTCCTAGTGTGTCACCTTGGGGTGCACTGGTGTTGTTTGTAAAGAAGAAGGATGGTTCCATGAGGATGTGTATTGACTATAGGAAGTTGAACAAGGTTACAGTCAAGAATAAGTATCCTTTGCCTCGCATTAATGATTTGTTTGACCAGCTTCAGGGAGTTAGAGTGTTCTCTAAGATTTACTTGAGATCCGGGTATCATCAGCTGAAGCTCCGGGATTCAGATATTCCCAAAGCTGCTTTCAGGACTCGTTATGGCCACTATGAGTTTTTGGTGATGTCTTTTGGGCTAACCAATGCCCCAGCAGCATTCATGCATCTGATGAACAACATATTTTAGCCATATTTGGATTCCTTTGTTATTGTGTTCATTGATGACATCCTGGTGTATTCTCATAGCCAGGAGGAGCACGCTCAGCATTTGAGGGTCGTATTGCAGAGATTGAGGGAGGAGAAGCTTTATGCAAAGTTCTCCAAGTGTGAGTTTTGTCTTGGCTCAGTATCTTTCTTGGGACACGTGGTGTCCATCGAGGGTATTCAGGTTGATTCGAAGAAGATATAGGCGGTGCAGAGTTGGCCCAGAACGTCCTCAGCTACAGAGATTAGGAGCTTCCTTGGTTTGGCGGGATATTACCGTTTCTTTGTGGAGGGGTTTTCTTCTATTGCTTCACCCTTGACCAAATTGACTCAGAAGGGTGCTCCATTCAGGTGGTCGTACGAGTGTGAGGAGAGCTTCCAGAAGCTCAAGACGGCTTTGACCTCAGCTCCAGTGTTAGTATTGCAATCAGCTTCAGGTTCTTATACCGTGTATTGTGATACCTCAATGATAGGCATTGGTTGTGTATTGATGCAGGAGGGTAGGGTGATTCCCTACGCCTCGCGCCAATTGAAGACTCGTGAGAAGAATTATCCGGTGCATGATCTCGAGCTAGCAGCCAATGTTCACACCTTGAAGATTTAGCGTCATTATTTGTAGGGCTGCTTATCGGGCGGATTGGGAGGTTATTTACTCTTAACGGTTTGGCTTATCGGTTATCGGCTTTTAAATGTATTAATCCGTTAGCCACCCGATAAGATATCGGGCGGATTGGTATCGGTTTACCTCTTATCGGACGGTTATCGGGCGGTTTATCGGCCTAATTCTACCTATGGTAATCGACTACTAATTCTACCTACTAATGTAACTCCTTGACCAAATTAACCATTAANCTAGCAAAAAAAGAGGCATTAAGTCATTAACCAAATTCATACAGAAACCCTAACAAAGAAAGATGGTGGCATCAACTATTTGTTAAGTTGTTAACAAAACCTACTATTTGTTAAGTTGTTAACAAAACCGTTAGGGTACAAAGAAACGGATGGTGGCATAACAAATAGTAGATTTTGAAACCCAACATCCGTTTCAGACATGACATCAACAAATATACACTTTGCCTTTATAAACAAAAGCTTATACTTTTGTTACTGCCAACTGCCAACTGCCAGTCCAGTCTGCCATAATGTCTAGTTAACGACTTAACGTCCATTTTGTTATTGGCTTACTGCCAACTGCCATTACAGAAACAGAACGTCCATTTGCAAATTACAAAATGACAGTACTAAAAAGCAGAACACATTTGCAGATTGTACACAATCAGGGGACGCTCATTCAGTCATTTGAGAAGTCCAGCAGCAGC
>ML423167.1:0-88581 GCA_005239525.1 Nicotiana knightiana | reverse complement strand
GGGGGGGGGGGGGGGGGAGGATGAGTTGCTGATGGTGTATTTCAGTGAGAGCTTGAGTAGGCGTATGCATGGGATGACATGGCTCAAGATTTTTTTCGACAGTTTCAGTACAATATAGACATTATCCAAGACCGCTCCTCCCTTTCTAAGATGGAAAAGAAGCCCAGTGAGAGATTTAGGGAATATGGACTCAGATGGAGGGAACAATTTGCCCGAGTCAGTCCTCCGATTGATGAAGAAGAAATGGTTAAGCTTTTCCTACAAGCTCAGGGACCTACCTACTTCAGTAATTTGATCCCTGCTTTGGGTAAACCTTTCAATAATATGGTAAAAATAGGGGAGATGGTAGAAGAAGGAATCAAGTCAGGCAAAATCATGAGCTATTCTGCATTGAAAGATACTACATAAGTCGTTCAGAACATCTAAGTGAACTTGGGAGGAAGAAAGAGAAATAAGTAGGCATTCCTTCTTAACGCTTTCAGCCTCAATACCAACTCCATGAATATCCATGAACTCCAGATAATCTTCCCCAATGCTACTTTTCCCCACAAAATCCCCAAAGTCATACCTCACTTTCCCACTACTTTATCCATAATGCACCGCCATATACTCCACATTCACAGGACTCGCAATGGCCTACACCACCTCCACAAATGTCTTACCCGCCTCCTCAAGCATGTCAACCACCTACCGGCAAGAGGTTGCAACCGAGGCCGGAGTACAAAATGAAAAGGCAGCAGCAAAGAGAAAAGTCTTTCATTCCCATTGGAGAATCATATGCTAGTTTGTTCCAAAGGTTGAAGCAATTGGACATGTTAAAGCCGATTCAGATAAAAATGCTGAATCCCTTGCCAAAAATTTTTGATTTTTCTAAAGGTGCGCATATTGCTCTAATGCCCCGGTACACAATATAGAAAAGTGTTGGCATCTGAAAAGAGCAATCCAAAAGCTTATTGATGCAGGTGATATTACCGTGCAAAATCCAGATTCAGCGGATACTAGCCAAATTCCATCGCCTGTTCATAATGAGACTCATATGGTGGGCATGATTTGTGTTAAAAAAGAATACAAGAACTCTTCTGAATCCCTTGGAGGGCCACTTGCCGCGAAATTTTCAGCGCTATCCGTCTCGGTTCCAGAAGTTGATCTTAAGAACGAATCGGCAAGAAGGACCCAAAAGCAATCTGCTGAGGCCAATGTGATGGAGACTTGTGAAGGTCCTAGTAATGTCGATGTGCGACTCAATGGCTATGATGTCGTGCTTGGTAATTGGAAAGACGCTCCTTTCTTGGCTAGCCAGAGGAGTTTTTGGTGGTTTGTTTTGTTGTCATTTCTGTTGTCCGAGTTATTTCAGTGTTGTAATCCGGATATTGTATTGTGACTCAAACCCTTCTATCCTTTTATTTTGCCCAGTTCGTTTAGTCCTAGTAATTCGTTAGTGTTATCTAGGTTTGTTCCAGGGTTGTAACCCCAGTTTATTTTGCTTGTTTTGTTGTTCAAACCCTTTCACCGTCTGTCTAATGCAATCTCGTATTTTCTGTTAGTTCTAGTAAGTTTTTGTTTAGTTCTTTTCATGCTGATTCTAGTGACATGACATGCACGCATAATTCTCTGTCTGGTCTTGAAAGTTAGTCTAATCATGAAGCAATGAAACAAGTTTCAAAGGTGATAAAGACATTTGAGGGAAACAAGTAGAGATTTGGACAGTTTGAGATCATCTAAAGCCCGAATTGTGTGAAATTGGGGCAAATAGTTTGGGAAGTTAAGAGGATCACAAGATATTGTTACAAGAGAGGCGTCCCAGATAATTTGAAGCAAGCAACTTTGAGTTCACAAGTTACAAGACAAAGCCAAGAGAGTTTGCTCCAAATTGACGGAGCACTTCCATTGTGAAGAAGAGAACAAACGACGAGAGTTCTGTACTTGACAAGGCACTAAAGAAAAGTGGAAGGCATATCAGTAATATCAATGCCGAAGCTGCAAAAGAAATGTTGTGCATGATCTTTCTTTTTCATCCTCAAGTTGCATGTGTTGTACTTGGCAATTTCAGGGATTGGGAGGCCCTCTTTTCAGCTACCCAAACACTTTATACCATTCGGTACCCCCTTTTGAGCCTATGTTGATTTCTTTGACCTCCCCTCTTTTAGAATCAAGCTAGAGTCATTTAAAAAAAAACATGCCCCATAGGTTGTTTATAAATTTCACTCCAAAAGAAAAAGAAAAAGAAAAAACAAAAAAAAGAGAAAAAAAAGAAAAAGAAAATAGTTGCAACAAAGAGTAGTCGTTTGAGCTACGTTCGACGTGATTCTTGTCACCACAAGATACGTAGGCAGCCTTATGGTTTGGTCGCACCAAATAAAATATTTCACAATCTCACGAAGTCTGAGTGGGGCAGTTCTTCTTAGAAATTCCATCTAAAAAAGAGAGAGAGAGAGAGAATCAAATTCCGTTGTTTTAGAAGTTGGGGCAAAGTTTTAGAATGGATTCCAAAAGTTGTAAATAAAAACCCCGTTGCCGTAGTTATTTTGAGCCTTTATAATATCCCTTCTTTTTAACCCCGTCCAAAATCCATAATACAGTCCAAAAAAGACCTCCCAGATAATCTTTGAGAGTGTCGAGTTAGACATGCCAGGAACATATGATATTTTTACCATGGTTAATGCCTTGTCATCTGCAGAATCAGAGGAAATAAGAAGAAAAGAACGAAAATGAGAGATTCTTATTGGTGAAAACCCTCACGGGCACCATAAGGCGATGGTGAGTTGAGAGAAAGAGAAAAATGAGAGAGACTTGATGGTGAAAACCCTTCGGGCACTACAAGTCGAATAAGGATCGTGAATCATATAGGATAATAGGAGCATTGAAGCCTAGTTTCATGGCTTAGAGATATAACAAGAGTTGAACATCAGATTTTCTTGACAGATTAGGCCATTAATCCAAAAATGCATATTATGGTCATTATAGTTGGTATCCACATATGATAAGTTTCTACTTTGAAGTTTTCTTGTTAGATATCACATATTTCCATTGTCCCTTACTCTGTTCCTCTTGTTTTGTTCAAGTCCTCTTTTTGAGTCAGTTTGGTCAAAACAAGTGAGAAATGACTTCAAAATTTGCTACCAGCTTTCCAATTGCACAGAGCGGAATCTGGCTAACACATCAAAGCGACATAAGTCAGGAGAGAACAATATGCACACTGATTTGATAATAATTGACGTGCTTTGGGATTCATGTGAAATGCAAAGGTCCATGAATGTCAATTCATGAGCAAGATGCAACAGAAAAAAGGTATAGGGCTCGAATAGATCAGAGGCATTTTCTATGGTAAGGTTTGACAGAAAAGTGGTTAGCCAATAACAAGCAGGGGCTTCCGAGTCGAAACCAAGTTTAATCATGGCAAGTACCGGAGCAATCACCCTCAAAGTCAAGGCCAAGAACCAACCACCACATTTTAAACTCACAAGTTTTCTTTGTTTGAAACAGGGACGAAGACTGTGTCCAAATCAAAGCTTGGAAGCTTGAACCTTTTAGGTGTCATGCTTAATTTTGTCAGCACAAAGGCTGTTAGAGTATGTTTTTTTTACCTCCTAGGCATCCCCTAGTTGAGAAGATCAACATCTCTCAAGAATTTGCTCTAGTTGAGAAGAACCATACCTCTTAGACATCGACTAGTTGGGAAGAATCTTTAGTTTTCGTAAGTTTAAGGTCCTGCCTGGAAAATAGGGTCAGTTTTAGTTTCCTTAAGTTGTTAATCTTTAGTTTTCTTAAGTTCAGGGGTCCCGCCTAGAAAATAGGGCCAGTTTTTAATTTTTTTTAAGATGTTAGTTTTAGTTTCCCTTAAGTTCAGGAGTCCCGCTTGGAGAATAGGGTCAGTTTTAGTTTTCTTCAGTTGTTAGTCTTTAGTTTTCTTAAGTTCAGGGGTCCCTCCTGGAGAATAGGGTCAATTGTAGTTTAGTCAGACTCGGTTTATAGTTTAATTAGAACGAGGCATGACAGTGGCAGAAGAGGACACCTTCAGCAATAATGCCACAAGCTAACCACCACATTTTCAAACTAACAAGATTTCATTTGTTTGAAACAGGGGCAAGAGAATTTGTTTGATCTGCAGGGATCCTCCATAAGGGAGGTATGGTTCCGGGTCAAGGAATTTTTTTCTTTCTGCAGGGATCTTCCAAGAAGAGAGCATGGCTTAGGTGAGTTCATTTTCAGTTTTGAGGACCCTCTTGGATAATGGGATTAGTTTTAAGTTCTCAGGACCCTCCTAGATAATGGGATTAGTTTTAAGTTCCCAGGACCCTCCTGGATAACGAGATTTGATTTAAGTTTTCAGGACCCTCCTGGATAATGGGTTTTAGTTTTCAAGTTTTCAGGACCCTCCTGGATAATGGGATTTAGTTTTCAAGTTCTCAAGACCCTCATGGATAATGGGATTCAATTTAAGTTTTCAGGCCCTTCCTGGATAATGAGATTTGATTTAAGTTTTCAGGACCCTCCTGGAAAATGGAATTCAACTAACACTCACCAATGTTCCTGGTACAAACTGGGCAGAAAATTTTCTTTGCTTTATCTGTTTTGTTGTGAATGCAGGCACCCACCTGAAAACGGGGGAATTATTTTCAGAGTTAATCCGAATTTCAAGGCAGTAGAAGGCGCCCCACCTGGAGAACGAGGGAATTCATTTCAGAGTTATTTCAAGTTTCAAGTCAGTTGGCAGACACCCACTTGGAGAACGAGGGAATTCATTTCATGTTTTAAGTCACTGGAAGGCGCCCACCTGGATAACGAGGGAATTCTTTTCAGAGTTATTGCAATTTTAAAGTTAGTCGCAGGTGCCCACCTGGCGAATGAGGAAATTCATTTCAAGTTTCAAGTCATTGGCAGGCGCCCACCTGGAGAACGGGGGAGTTCTTTTCAGAGTTATTGCTATTTTCAAGTTAGTCGCAGCCGCCCACTTGGAGAATGAAAGAACTCATTTCAAGTTTCAAGTCATTGGCAGGCGCCCACCTGGAGAACGAGGGAATTCATTTAATGTTTTAAGTCAATGGTAGGCGCCCACCTGGAGAACGAGGGAATTCTTTTCAGAGTTATTGCAATTTTCAAGTTAGTCGCAGCGCCCACCTGGAGAATGAGGGAACTCATTTCAAGTTTCAAGTCATTAGTAGACGCCCACCTGGAGAACAAGAGAATTCATTTCAGAGTTATTTCAAGTTTCTAGTCAGTTGGCAGGCACCCACCTGGAGAACGAGGGAATTCATTTCATGTTTTAAGTCAGTGGCAGGCGCGCACCTGGAGAATGAGGGAACTCATTTCAAGTTTCAAGTCATTAGCAGGTGCCCACCTGGAGAACGAGGGAATTCTTTTCAGAGTTATTGCAATTTTCAAGTCAGCAGCAGACGCCCACATGGAGAATGAGGGAATTCATTCCAAGTTTCAATTCATTGGCAGGCGCCCGCTTGGAGAACGAGGGAATTCATTTCAGAGTTAAAATTCAAATTCCAATCAACAACATGAGACTGCCTGAAGAATTGGTTCAACTTTCAATTTCAAGTTAAACAAGCATAAGGAGAATCCCACCTGAAGAACAGGGTCAACTTTCAATTTACAAGTTCAAGTCAGAGAGGTATCAGGAGCCCGCCTTAAGAACAAGGTCAGTGTTCAGTTTTCAATTTCAAGTTCAAGAGGCATCAGGAGAATCCCTCCTGAAGAATAGGGTCAACTTCCAGTTTTCTTCAAATTCAAGTCAGCAGGATGCCCACCTGAAGAACAGGGTGAATTTTAAGTTTCATGTTGAGGGATCAAGTGGAGATTCAAGAAAAATAAGTAGATAGGATCTTGTATTTTTCTCTTATTTTGCTGTAATTTTTGCTTTCAATTCATGATGTAATGGCAGGAGCCGCAGACCGGACCCCGACGACACTTCACTCGACTCTCCACCTCGGTATACTCCATCACTGTTCCTACTTCTGAACTACACGTGGCCTGATTCCTTTATAGCCAAGGATATGTAGGCAGCTCAGATACCAGGGCTCGGTCACATTCTCCTTTCTTTTAGTTGTTGGTCTCTCTAAATAAGGGTCGGGCCAAAAAACCTATCTCGTCGTTCTTTGTCTGAAAAATATTCGTGTTTCCAGTCAAAGAGGGGCAGCTGTAGACATGTAATTTTTTATCCTCCCTGTGATTTTACACATTTTAGCGTTTAAGTATTTAATTTAGGTCTAATATCGTTAATTTACCTAGTTTTGACTCTTTTACTTTATTTTATCACAAAAAAAACTACAAAAATAGTCTCATTAATGTTTTGTAGTTATACGATTTTACTAGGATTTTTATTTTTCTTCTACTCTTATTCTAATATAGTCTTGAAATACCAAATATATAGAATTATGTTTGCATTCTATAGTGTAGATTTTATTTTCAATTGTTAGGATGTCCATATTCTTGAGCCCAATCTCATTTTAGCCCACCACTTATACCCTCATTTGAGCCCACTCTCTTGAACCCTTAACCCAGTACACTTCTTCTTCTTCCTCACATAACACAAAAAGAAACCAGAAGAACCCTAATTCCCCTACACCACCAATCCCGCCGCCGCCAGTGCAGCCTTTCACCAACTCCACCACTCTAAATCCACCGGCCACCCCTCAACCATCCTTATTCACCCCTTAACCAACAACAACCATCATCACTGCTACACACACACAAGAAGCACCCGCCGCCGGGCCACCCCAAACCGTCGTTGCTGCCACCGGATTTCACCACCGGTTGGCAGTCACCCCACCCCGATATCACACACACAACAGCCTTCACATTTTCTTCTTCACCTCACTCCACCGAACTCGCTGGAAAAAGAGAGCTGCTGCTCAACGTCACCCCCACCCCCCTCCGAACGCCCATCACCTCACCAAGTCTTTAGCGGTCAAAATCACCAACAACCCACTCTTATTGACTATTTTCTGGTGGTTTAGGGTTGGTGTATTATGCTCGAAAATGTTTGAGAGAGACATCAACCTCTCTGAAATCGACCATACACGCACACACATGGGATTTAGATAAAATAAAGGATAAAAATCAGATTTGTCTTGTTTCATCTCTGCCTCAAATTCAAAAATACAAAAATGATATAGATTTTCGTCTCTTCTTTTCAAATTCTATTTTGGTTGGAATATGGAGATTGTTTGACGTTGATTCTGATTCTAGTTCGAGGTTGCCGACGAGGTTCAGTCCATGTTTTCATTTTTCGGTCAGATTCAGTTCACCAGAGTTTGCTATAATCGAGTTCTTATTAATATTATTGAGGTCCAATCCTAAACTCTGCTTCTTTTATGTCTTCCCTCATGTGAATATTTTGTGTTGTTTTGCTATTGCATTTTAGTTGCTATTATGAGATGATTTGCGAATTTTCGTTTTAGATTTTTTTGAGCCGAGTCTTGTTTGAATTTTCTTAGTGTTAATAGTTTTGAATACTTGCCTTGTGATTGTAAATGGATGTCGGGGGATAACCGTGGTTAATTGGTGTTGAGTTGTGAGTTTTTTAGTAAACAAATTAACTAATAGACTATAGACTTTTAGGGCTTAAAATCGCTAAGAGCATGTTGGGCCGATCACATGTGGGTAGGAAAACTTGTAGGGTATTTATGTTTTAGGTTTTCTTCCTTTTAT
Organism: Nicotiana knightiana; assembly: GCA_005239525.1. Taxonomy (NCBI): domain Eukaryota; kingdom Viridiplantae; phylum Streptophyta; class Magnoliopsida; order Solanales; family Solanaceae; genus Nicotiana; species Nicotiana knightiana. The sequence continues at coordinate 80,922 of ML423167.1, read as the reverse complement.
TTGAGGTGAGAGGTCGTCCCTTAGTTCATATTCAGGGGAATGTCCCGTAGACTTTGTAAATATTTTATCCGGGGAATGCCCCGAAGTACAAGTAAATGAAGGTCAGAGACTTGATTCGAGGAAGCGTAGAATAGAACTTTAGTATTTTATTTTGTTTCTTTTATTTAGGAAGGGAGGACCTCGATTCTCTTGTGTGTTTATTTTCCTTTTTTTGTGTTTTTTACCTCTATAAGCCAACTAGATCGAGTACGCAACCGTAACTTTCACGGGACTCGGGGAATGCCTAACACCTTCTTCCCGAGTCAATGAACCCGTCTTAACCGAATCTCTGGTGCAGATATAATTTTAGAGTCAAATGTGTTTTGAAAGGAAATTGTTATTTTAAAAAAAATGGTGATCTGACACACCGAAATCAAATGTCAGGTGGCGACTCTGAAAATCCTTCGAAACACAATCTTTTGTCACTTTCAATTTTGAAAACTCTTTTGAGCTTCAAAAATCACTTTATCATTTTAATAGAGGGTTAGTGAAGTTTGTAAAAAAAGGGGGTGTGAGAATATAATAAACTCTCTGTTCTCTTGACTGGAAGAAGGAAATACTCAAATGAATATGAAGTCCCGATAAAGAAAATATTGTAACTTGCGAGACTAGCAAAATATACGTAAATTTCGGGATATGAATTTTTTTTTATGCCTCATTTTCAAACTTGTGTAATGACGAGGTCATGCCAATAAAATAAGGAAAGACTTAGCCTTAACATACCTGGAGTAGGAAAAAATTCGCATGATATTCTTGGAAAAAGTTGCACCGTACTCCCTTAGAATCGCAAAATCCCGTTGCTACCACGCAGTGTAACTTGTATGAAAATTTTGCCCAAAAATATGTCACTTTGCTTAATTAATTCACGTTTCTTGTGATCAATTAGGAATCTTAGAAATTGGAATTTTGAATCTTTACCCGTAAACTCTTTTTTGCACATTTATGCAACTTCCTCTTAGTTTATACATAGTAGTCCTTGAAAGACACCAATTCTAATATACACATGCCACCTAGCATATAAATAAATAGTCATCATATGGGCTTTGCATGGCTGCCACACAAGGCTTAAGACTTATCCAAATCATTATCAATTACCAATTTAATTAACTTGGTAATTTTCCACTAATATAATAATTAACTAATTATTCACATAATTAAGAATTATCTCAAATTACTTCAAATACTAATCACTTTTCACATTCCTTATACACCTTACTATCATGGTCAATGTGGTACCTCGTATGGCACTAGTCCATAAATACCGAGTATTTTAGCTCGGGCCGTATTTTATCTCAACATGCCAAACTTGGACGAAAATTCATTTTCTTTGACTTGCTTCCCTCTCACATTCACGAATTTACTCATCACTTGTTTGAAATAGCATAGTACTTGTAACCTCAAAATAATCTGATTCCGGAGCTTGCGCCAATTAATATTACGACGAAACCTTAACGTCCGAAGATACGGGATGTAACATCTCATTCCCGAGCTTTCATCAATTCACTTACGGCATAATTTCATGTACGAAAATATGGGTGTAACAAAAAGCAAATCACTTTAATGAATAATGTACTCTGGTATAGTACTAAATTATTTAATAACTAAATATACTCTGACAAAAACTATATTATTTCAACAAACTAAGTATAATCTAGCAAGGACCTTGTATTTAATAAATGAAATATAAATGCCAAGTTGGACCTAGGTTTACATACCTTGTTACTCAAATAAATAAGGATACTTCTTCCTCATATCTTCCTCGACCTCCCACGTAGCCTCTTTTGAATCATGATTATCCATAAAACTTTTACCGATGCTATATCTTTTGTTCTCAACTTTCTTACTTGCCTATCGAGAATTTCTATAGGTACATCTTCATAAGTCAAGCCTTCTTTAGTTTTTATGGTATCGGTAGGTATTATATGTGACTCATTAGACATACGAAAGACAGGATGAACAGAGGACAACTCAATGGGCAACGCTAGCTCATAATCCACGTTTCCTTTCTTTTCTATAATTTCATAAGGTCCGATAAATCTAGGATTAAGTTTCCTTTCTTACCAAACCTCATAACTCATTTCATTGGTGAAACTTTCAAAAACACCTTATCACCAACTATGAACTCTAAGTCACGATGCCTCTTGTCAGAATAAGACTTTTGATGACTCTAAGCCGCTTTCAGTCTTTCTCTGATTAGCTGAACTTTCTCTAAGGCCTCACAAACAAACTCTGGACCAATCAATGACACCTCTGCTGGTTCAAACCAACCCACTAGAGACCTACATCTTCGCCCATACAACACTTCATAAGGGCCATACCAATGCTAACATGATAGTTGTTATTGTAAGCAAATTCATTACGTGGCAAGTGATCATCCCAATTACCTCCAAAATCTATAACACATGTTCTCAGCATATCTTCGAGTGTCTTAATTGTAACGACCCGACTGGTCATTTTGCTTTTTAGAACTCCGTTCCCCTAAATAAGACTCTCGATATTTTCTTTTACTATTTTACAACTTGCGGAGAAGGTTAGTTTGAGATTTGGAAGGGTTCAGGTTGAAATCAGAACAATTAGTTCCTTAAGGTTGGCTAAAAAGATTAAGTTTGACTTCGGTCAACATTTTGAGCAAAAGGCCTCAGAATCGGGATTTGATAGTTTCAGTAGGTTCGTATGATGATTTCGGACTTGGGCATATGCTCGGATCGGATTTGGATGACCCGAGAGCGTTTCGGCGCGTAATATTGAAAGTTGGTTTTTTGAAGGTTTTTGAAGTTATCCAAATTTGGTTTGGAGTAGGTTTTGGTGTTATCGAGGTCTGAAAGAATTTTGAGACTTAGAATAGTTCTGTATGGTGATTTAAGACTTGCCCGCAAAATTTGGTGTCATTCGGAGTAGTCTAAGTATTATTCGGCGCGTTCGGAGCAATTTGGAAACTTGAAGTTCATAGTTTGATTTAATTCGGTTTTGGAGTGAGATTCTTAGTTCAGTCATTGATTTACGTATTTCGAGAGTTCGAGCAGGTCCGTATCATATTTACAAACTTGTTGGTGCCTTTGGATAGGGTTCCAGGTGGCTCGGGTGAGTTTCGGGCCGCTCGGAGCAAAGTTGGAAAAACGAAATATTCCAGTTCTAGTTTCCTTCTTTGCGAACGCGGAAGGACTCTCGCGTTTGCGATGAAGGAATTGGGGCTGGGGATTTTGTGCTACACATTCGCGATAGATAGTCCGCATTCGTGAAGGTCTGGGACCTATAACCTTCGCCTTCGCGTAAGGCGACTCGTGTTCGCATAGAGGAACTTGCGTTGGGCTTGGGCTGTTGTTATTTTTTGCGTTTGCTGAGAAGCCCTCGCGTTCGCGAAGGGTAGGCCAAGCCAGCCTCCACGTTCGCGATTTCACTGTCGCGTTCGCAATGGCACTGTCGCATTCGCGATGAGTCATCTCCAGGGGGGCCAGGGCCGTGTGCCTTCACGAACGTGATTCCTCTTCCGCATTCACGAAAAAGAAGGCAGCGGGACAATGTGTTTTAATAATTGGGACTTAGCCTTTTTGGGGTCATTTATTGTACTCTTCGGCAATTTTAGAGCTTTAAAGAAGGAGATTTCAACCTAGATTTTGAAGGTAAGTAATTTCTACCTAATGTGAGTTAATACATAGATTATGGGTAGATTTTAACATGAGAATTTGTGGAAATCATGGGTTTGGATGAAAAACTTAGGTTTTGATAAAAATGGAATTTTACCACGAAAATGGTTATGGAATTTAGTGAAAATAATATATTTTAGTTCATGAGGTTATGGGTAACAACTTTCTTCAAAAATTACTGGAATCCGGGCATGTGGGCCCGGGGATAAATTTTAGGAATGCTACATTTAGGGTTGGGTAACCTCTTTAATAGTTGGAATACGAACTTTTGAGCATGTATTGATTAGTTTATATACTATTTGATTAGTTTTGGGGTGTTCGGCACCAAATCGAGAGTTTGAGCATAATCTTGGACCGGGAAGTAGGCCTTGAGACAAAGTAAATCTCTTTTCTAACCTTGTAAGAGGGAATTTACCCCATAAGTGAATTAATTAGTATGTGTTTCTATTTGTGGGGGGTGGGGGATATGTACGTACGAGGTGACGAGAGTCCGCGCGTAATTACTAATTATGCTATAATCCGGGTAGTCTAGGACCCATATCATGTTATACTTGAAATGGTTGTGCCCTTACTTGTTAATTGGATTGCTTAAGTCATATTTCAAAGTTGATAAAATAATTCTAAAGGGTTAAGTTTCACTTATTTGAGTTTGTGAATAGAACATTTGATTGTTATTGAAAAACTTGTGTTTCTTTAAAGTATTTTCTATTTATGGAGCGGGCCTAATGCCTCGGTAGCAGATAGATTCATCTATGGTAGTGTCGTTCGACCCTCGGCAGTACATAGTTTAATATTATTATGTTGGTTCGGGTTGTACGACCTCAGTATTATTTGCGCATGATAAGCTCTTGGAAATTCTCATAATTGATATTGCTTTAATGTTTTGATGATATAAATCGTTAAATGATGAAAGATAAATTTGGGATTTAATATTTGTGAAAAGGAAATTTATCATCTCCTGCTATTGAAGTTTCAGTATATTTCGTGTAATCCATGCTTAGTTATAATTTTGACTTATTATCATTAGCCTTAGTAAGTGTCAAAGTCGACCCCTCGTCACTACTTCTTCGAGGTTAGACTGGATACTTACTGGGTACATGGTGTTTTATATACTCACGCTACACTTCTGCACTTAAATGTGCAGGATCTGAGGCAGGTGCATCTGGATATCCATCTGGCGCGCATACTTGATCCTAGTTCGAGACTATACGGTGAGCTCCCCTTCCGAAGCGTTCAGCAGCAGCCAGAGTCTCTCTTTTGATTTAGTTTCTGTCTATTCTATTTCAGACAGTACTAGAAATATTTTGTATATTCTACTAATAGACCACATACTTGTGACACCAGATCTTGGCACACACTAGTAGACTTGTGATTTTAGCTTTATTCCTATGGTCATAAATACATTTAGCTGCTTTCGTTTTATTAATTTAAATCTATTTCTCATTAAATCTTTTAAATTAAGAAAATCTAAATACTTGAAAAACTCATTAAAATAGGGAATCACTAGATTGTTCATTGTTGGCTTCCCTAGCAAAGGTGATGGGCGCCATCACGGCATAATATGGGATTGGTTCGTGACATGAATGGTCCTTTCTGCCTGACCATCGGTCTGTGGATGGGAAGTGGTGCTCAAATTGATCTTGGTACCTAATCTTTTCTGAAATGCCTGCCAAAATGTGTTGTGAATTGAGGGCCTCTGTCATATATGATTGAAACTGGAGTACCATGCAATCAGACTATTTCTTTGATGTATAATTGTGCATACTGCTCTGCGGAATCCGTCGTCTTTACTGATAGGAAATAATCGGATTTTGTAAATTGGTCTACGATAACCCAAATTGAATCATGCTTACGGTAATTGCGAGGTAGACCTAATACAAAATCCATATTAGTTATCTCCCATCTCCACTGTGGTATCTCTATATCTTGAGCTAGGCCACCAGTCTTCTGATGCTCGGCTTTGACTTGCTGGCAATTCAAACATTTGGCCACATGATCTGCTACTTGCTTCTTCATGCCCTTCCACCAATACAAATCTTTCAAGTCCAGATACATTTTGGTAGCACCTGGATGGATAGAGTACCTTGAACTGTGAGCTTCTTCCATTATGGCCTTCCTAAGCCCATCTACATTAGGCATACATAATTGATCATTCAATTTCAATGCTCCATCACTTCCTAGAGTGAAAGCAGTGATTTCTTTATTTCTGACTCCTTCTTAGCCTTAACATGCGCAACAAGAGAGGATTGTGCTAAGGCATAAGCAGTTATACTTCCTTCTTCGGTCTCATTCAATCTAGTTCCATCATTTGCCAATTTTTGAATTTCTCGACCCAAAGTTTGCCTTTGTACTGCAAGATGGGCCAGAACACCCATTGACTTCCTACTTAGTGCATCTGCTACCACATTAGCTTTTCCCGGGTGATAAAGGATATTGATGTCATAATACTTCAATAGCTCGAGCCACTTTCTCTGTCTCAAATTTAATTCTTAAACACTTCATAATGCTCGCCGCCATATCTTTAACGTAAACACCACTACTTCAAGCTCCAATTCATATGTGGGGTAATTCTTCTCATGATTCTTTAACTGACTGAAGCATAAGCAATAACTCTTCCTTCTTGCATAAGAACACAACCAATACCCACTCTGGAGGCATCACAATACACTGTGAACCCACTCGAACCTGTCGGCAAGGTTAACACAAGAGGAGTGATCAACCTCTTCTTTAACTCTTGAAACCTCTGCTCACAAGCGTCTGACCGCTGAAACTTAACTGCTTTCTGAGTCAACTTAGTTAATGGAGCTACAAGTGAAGAAAATCCCTCTACAAACCTTCTATAGTAGCCAGCTAACCCGAAGAAACTCCTGGTTTCGGTTGGCTTTGTCGGCCATGGCCAGTTTTTGACTGCTTGTCTTCTGAGGGTCTACTTTTATGTCTTCACTAGATACCATGTGGCCTAAGAATGCTACTGACTGAAACCAGAACTCACATTTTGAAAATTTGGCATAAAGCTCATTCTTCTTCAAGGTCTGCAAGGCTATCTTGAGGTGTTCTGCATGCTCATCCTTGCTCCTAGAGTATACCAAAATATCGTCTATAAAAATGATAATAAAGGTATCAAGGAATGGCTTGAAAACTCTGTTCATGAGGTCCATGAATACAGATGGAGCATTTGTCAAACCGAAGGACATTACTAGAAATTCAGAGTGCCCGTAGCAAGTTCAAAAGGCTGTTTTAGATATATCCTCTTCTCTGATTCTCAACTGATGGTACCCCGACCTCAAGTATATCTTTGAAAAGTACTTTGCACCCTGAATTTGATCAAATAAATCATCAATCTTGGCAGTGGGTACTTGTTCTTAATGGTAACTTTATTCAACTGTCGATAGTCGACGCATATTCTGAGAGACCCATATTTCTTCTTGACAAATAGGACCAGGATGCCCCACGGTGAAACACTCGGCATGAAGCCCTTGCCAAGAAGGTATTTCAACTGTTCTCTCAACTCATTAAACTCTGCTGGAGCCATCCTATAACGAGGTATAGATATGGGTGAGTTCCTGGCATGAGATCAATGTCAAAGTCTATGATTCTTCCAGGAGGAAGTCCGGGAAGGTCATACGGGAAAACTTCTAGGAATTCTATAACAACTGGCACATAATGAAGAGCTTGTGGTTCTGATTCTGCATTAATGACGTGAGCCAAATAGGCAAGACACCCCTTGCCGATCATTCATTGTGCCTTGAGTTAAGATATAAACTTACCTACCAGCGATGCTGAACTACCCTTCCACTCTAAGACTTCTTCATTTGGAAATTGGAAGCTGACTATCTTGGCACGACAATCTAACATGGCATAGCAGGAAGACAACCAATTCATACCCATGATCACATTAAAATCTACCATTTCTAACTCTATGAGATCGGCCTCGGTGCTGCGACCTTGGATTGAAACTATACAACCTCTATAGACTTTCATGGCTTTCACTGACTCGCCAACTGGAGTAGATACTAGGAACGACTCACTAAGTTGTTCTGATCCTATCCTGAGGTTAATTGCAACGTATGGAGTCACGTACGAAAACGTTGAACCTGGATCAGTTATGGCATAAGCATTATGTGAGCAGACTAAAAGTATACCTGTAATAACTTCTGCAAATGCCTCTGCACCCTGACGACCAAGTGAAGCAAACAAACGAGGTTGTCCCCCTCCCTGAGTAACTCGATCTGTGCTTATTAAATCTATTATTACTTCAAACCTTATATGCAACAAGGCAATACTTTATCAAATACTTTTAATTAATTTAAATATCTAAAATAATCCAACTCCAACACTTTATTCGTATTAACCACCGAATTACTGCTAAGTTATTATCAAAAACATCTTAATCTTAACCCAACAACTGTGTCTATGAAGCCTCTACTGATAAGCTGACACACAACTCAAGACATGAGATTGCCTGGCTAGTTCTTCAAGTAAATAAAGAAATACCTAAACTAAGATGACTCCAAGGAATACTCACAAACAAAAGCAGCGCTCACTAATATCACTGGAAGAGAGGGAAGTCCTAACCCGTAGCCTGCTCGCCTGCAAAACCGGTTCCTACGTTGTACCGCAGATCAATGTAGGTTCCTAAAAGAGAACGTCAGTGCCATCCATTGTAATAAGTGAGTCTTAATGACAGGGGACGAAACTTTAATTAAATATACATTATGAGCGAAGATCCTAAATGCATGTAAAACATAAAGCTTATAAGAACAATTCTAAAATAATTGCATAATAGCAGTTTATGAATACTCTAAAAGAAATTCTTTTCTTTTTCTTTATTGTAAGAAAAATACTTTACTTTATACTTCTGGAGTTTCAACTATCCTAACTTATTTCTGTCTTAGTCACCGTGTGATCAGCATGGGTTCGATCCCAACCTGATCAGATAGGCCCAATCCACGAGGTGCCGCTCGCTTCATGGTTCTCGGCGCTTATGTATTATACCTTAGCCTGGCTAAGTAAATTCTCATAAATAAGATCCTCGGCTCGTGTGCTCCCTACTTTGGCTCAAGTAATTTCAGGAAGTCAACACCTTGGTCCGGACCCTTGGCCTAAACAATGACCCCTTCTCAGAATAGAGGATACTCCAAAAAATCTTTTCTTTCTAAAACTTCTTCTTTTGACTTTTCAAGTCTAAATCTTTTCTGGAACATCCTATACATACGTACTAGTATCCTAAAATGTAAAGCATGACATAAGAATGATATAAACATTCAAAAGTATTTCTAATGATTCTTGCTTCTTCATGAATTTCCCACATGAAAATGGCATATAAGAATAACACAAAAAACTGAAAATTTATGCACATATAAATCTTCTGAACTTTAGCTAGGACAATTCTATGTTGATAGGTATTCACTCGCTCCAATTAAGTACATATTAACTCTTTTAAGTAATTCATCAAACACCTTGCATGCGTGCTTTTGTGAGTTAAACCACTTTAGAAAAGGGTTATATCAACTCACTTCAAAACTCCTTGAACCAATACTTAGGCCATGTCCAATTTATACCCGTCAAACAATTGATTCTACAACAACCAGTGCATTTTAATTAATTTAAAATTTTTACACCTAAACATTGAATTTACTGTTGTTACAGAGGAAGAAGCGAATTAACTATTCAATTCTTACCTACTACTATTGTAGAATAATTGATAAGAGGGAATTTCATATACCCGAGTCCAAGAATTAGTGACTTCTAAAGAACCCTAGAATTTTCTGTGCGTGAGTAACTTTGTGCCTTCCTCTGTTTCGCAGAAGGCTTTAAGCTTTTGCGTGCGTGAGAATACAGAATGCTTTTTGTTTTGTTCAAGGCATTAAGCCCTTTGTTTTCCTTTCAATACCCACTTTATGGGTTAGTCACGTGACACCCTTTTTTGTTTTATTGCCTTCTCTTTTATTTATTTTTGCTTAACTAGTATTTAATTATACTCATTGTTAAAAATCAATAATATTAAATTTATTAATATTTTCATGTATATACAATTATTTATAAATAGAGAAGTAACTCAAAAGTAAATCCCAAAGGTTTAAATTCGTAATAGAAGTATAATTTAAGATATTTTAAATAAAAATCTATATTTACGAGTGGGAAAATTCTATAAATTTGAGGAGTGTTACATGTTACTTTAGGTGAATCCTACATCAAAATTGGATAGAAAAGTAAAAGTTTTATAAGGCATGACAAAAGTTCACATGATATGTGAGGCATGTTGGCCAAAGGCGCACAATACATGTCATGGACTTGATCGTGACATTTCTCTCTTCCTCCTTCCTTTTAATGTGAATTCTAAGGTGAGGAACCAAAAATATGTTCCCCTTTTGTAAGCATATTTGGATAATTCTTTTTCTTTCTTTGTTTGTTTCGCATGTCTTATAGTAGTATAGGATTTCGGTGTTTTAAAAAGGACTTTTTGAGACTCGCTTTGGTGCTCGCTCTAGGGTAGGCCACTATCAAAATGCCTTGAAGCTTGTTGGTCCCTCAAGTACACATAAGTATATGTGGTCGTCAACTAATAAAGTGACTCGAAATTCGAATGTCGAATACTCAATTTTTAACTAAATTAGACTATCTTAATTATCTAAAGAAGAATTAAAACTAATTTGATTTTATAGTAATTAAAATAAAAACATAACTAATGAATTATAAACAAAAGAAAAGCAGATTTTATTAATCATATTGTATTCTTCAACTGATTCAACTTCTTAATCTATACTAATTGGCCAGATTGTTTATCTAAATAGCATATTCCCACAGTATTATCCGCATATTCATAACATATATTCCTATGGTATTAAATTTATCATGAACGAATAAAATTTGGCATTTAACTAAGAGAGGTTGTTAAGTATATTTTTGTCCTAACTATGAAATATTTCCCGAGCCACGGGTTGAGAAACAAGTTCTACTCAATCGTATTTGCAATCTAGAATTATGTCTCCTGATTTCAACCCTAGATTTGTAGATAGTATTCAACTGGTGATCAAGAAATTAAATAATTAAATAATTAAAAATATTATTGAATAAATAAACTAATATGATAAATTAAAAAATCGAAATCAATATTCAAACAACAATAGTCATGAAAGAACCAAAACCCTAGAACGTGAAGTTTAGCTCGACGTAGACATTATAGCCAAACAATCAATCATTAGAACATAAAATTTATTGATTTTGGCAGATGAAAAGATGAAATCCTACCTCCGTGGCGACTTCTTGCTCTCCAAAGTCGAATTCTCCTTCAAAATTTAGGTTATGTCTTTTATATGCATTGGCGGGAAGGGTCTAGGACACTAAAAGCTCTCTCCTAATCTCACTTAGAAAACTTTACTGGATCCGGCGCTATAGGCACCGTCATACGGTGGCCTGGATGGTGAATTCTGCAGTCCCTCATATTTCAATGCCACAGGCACCGACTGGCAATGACCTGGACGCTGAACTTTCGTCTCTAAAATTCTCCAAGTGTTTAGCGTCACATGCATCACCAAATGGTGGCCTGAGCACTAAATTCATTCTTCGCTAATATTTCTTCAATTCTTGCTCTAACTTGTTCGTTTTTCATTCCAAATGCTTCCTACATATGTAAATAACACAATTATGCTCAAAACCTCACAATACACTCTAATTGTCACTATTATATTAAGACGTGAGGCAATTATCATCATATTATATGTATTTTTAGCCAAATATCAAGGCTCATGCGTGGAGCTTAGTCCTGTGAGGTTTATGCTACCAAGCTCCCGGTTGTGTGTCCTAAATATACCTAATGCCCAATGTGCGAGCTCTCCCAACAATTCCTATGCAAATTATGTATTGAATTTACTATTTAGCACTGGTGACTCTCAAAATTCTTTAGTAAATGGATGATTAAAGTTCTATTCTCTATAGGATTATTAAAATTGTGAATAACTCAAATAACTAACCATATTACTGCCAATTTACTAATTGAGAACATCGCAAGGATGAATATCATTTGAATATTTTTTCTGAAAATAAATAGCCAGATTTTATATATGTACTTGTTAGCATATCTTAGTCTATGGCTCTTGCAATTATCATACTTTTATTGCTTTGCTATTTAAGAGCAATTCTCTATTTACTCATGAGGGAGTAATTTTTAACTATATTACTGATAAAATTTATTGAGTATTTATTTTTAAGGAGATAAAATATGTAGTTTGATAATACGGAAAAGTGTTAAAATTTTCCCTAACCTATTCGCTTTGGTTTAAAAATACACGTCGTCCACTTATTTTGTTAAAATTGTCCTCATCATTAAAAATATGATTTATTCATGCCCTTATTTCTGGCGGACCTTTGCTGAATAAAAAATATTTTATTATATATGACGTGACAATTACTTATTGGTAAAATTAAAAAATCTCACGCTAACTCAAATTCGATCTAATAACCTACCCATGGCCCATCTTAATCGTTCCACCCCATTAAACCCTTTTTAGCCCCTCAAACACCCGATCTCTAACCCGAACACATGATCCAATCGTTATTTAGGTTTCATTTGTCAAAATTTCATATTTTTTTCTTTTAATTAATTTATTATTTGGTATCCTATCCCTTTCCATGTTCTTATTCCCCAACTTAATCACCGCTGACAATTTTCCAATCAATCACCGCCGATGAACTGTGAAGCTAATTTACTCATATGATTTGAATTAACTCAAACAAGTTATATGGTGGAACAACTAATATAACTTTGGCAGAAAGATAATTTATTAAATCATAATATCTTAAAAGGAATTATTAATTTAATTCCAAAGAATAATAGATTTTTAGAAAATTAATTTTGCAAAAAAATGTTAATTTAAAAATTAAATTAATGCCCAAAAATCTGAATGGATATCCGTGGGTGTTGAAGGATGAAGATCAGAAACTTGAAGTTGACGGTGGTCTTTTGTCGGCAATAGTGAGTTATTGTACTTTGGCCATGGAGGAGGATGATTAGAGAAAATGTAGAGTGGAAGGGAAAGGATGGAAGAGGAGAAGTTATGGCATTTTAAAAAGCGGGTCATGGGCCGGGTATTGATATTTTGGGTCATGGGGTGGGATAAGGTCATCTCTAACACTGCTGCATTTTTGCCCCCAAAATGGGGGATGAATGGTGTCACTCCAAATTTGGAGTGGCACTATTCATCTCCCCCATTACGATTCTCTATTACTTTATTATTTAATTTTTTTTAATTTATCTCTTTATTTATACCTAATTATTTTTATGTAATATCTTTATAATATTAATTTTACATCTTAACTTTGGTGTATAATTTTGATAAATTAATTTTCGTGCATTTATTATTTTTATGAAAAATTGTAAGTTAATTTTATTATAAGTTATAATTGTACAAAATATATATAATCATCTCAAAAAATGAATGGTTCAAATATAAAATATTAGATGTTGCTAAAATTGAAATGTGCGAATATAAAATATTAGATGTTGCTAAAATTGAAAAGTGAAAATTAAAAATACATAAGTAGATCATTTATGGAAGCATACTAGAGGTGGAATTTGAATATTTATGTAGTATTTAATCTGAATTGGCGAAATGACTTCCTGACCACTTAAACTTGTAGGGCATTTGAAAACCGATACATGAATTTTAAACATTCCTATTTGAATACTTGAACTCATGATTCCCTTAACTAATACACACATTTGACCGTTGATCATGCCTATGTGGCAGTAACAAATGTGATGTGGACAAAATGCGTTTCAATCACGCAGAAAATGCACGTGAATACAATAATATAATTGAAGAAAATACTTTATAAATAGGGAAAAAATTAAATTAAAAAAAAAAAAAAAAAAAAAAAGACCACTAGAATCGAGCATGATGTCATATGTGATGTTGCAAGTTAGCAAAAGAGGATAGAGTCCAATCAAAGTCTAAGTTCTATCATTTGTGATGTTGGCAAGCGCGATAAACTTTCCAGACAAACAAAGAGGTCAAAGTCTGGTTCCTTAGAATCGAGCCATTTCAGGCGATTGGAGTTCTCTGGTGGTCTTAAAGCACTCACTACTCTAAACCACCGATGGTCTGAAGAAAACCATATCAACAAATTCATCTTCACCAAATACACGAAAAGGGCCGAAATTTGCAATAGTATTGGGTGGCCTCTATTGTTTCAAAACCATGGATTCCTATTGATTTTTTCTTCTTCTGAAATTCTAAAATTAAATTTATTTTTCTAGTCTAACCATGAGTATTGTGGTGTTGTGAATTTGGTTTAGAAATAAGAGAGAGAAAGAACACTGAAGAAAAAGAGAAAGAAGAAAGAATAAAAATTAGGAAAGGAATGGAGGTGGGTGAACGGAGAAAAAGGAAGAGGTGGGTGAACGGAGAAAAAGGAAGAGGTGGGTGAACGGAGAGAGGTGTCAGGTCTTTTTCTCTCTTTTTTTTTTTTAAAATTTGTAATTTCTTTTTTGCTTATTTAGTATTAAAAATAGGACCCACAAATAACACATGTCAAGTAATAAATAGTCTAGTATGTGACGTGTTGTACATATCAGCACAATTGATATATATGCACTACTGGATGTATTTATTAATACTCATTCCGTCAAGCTTGAGTGTTCAAAGAGGAAAGTTTAAAGTTCATGTATCGTCTTTCAAATTTCCTACAAGTCTAAGTGGCTAGGAAGCCATTCCGCCATCTGAAGTTTACCATAATGTAATAAGTATTTAATTATCTTGTATCTCAATGATTTCACTTTATTTGAATTATCCGTTAATATATATAATCTATAATATTTGCTTATAAATTATATTATTTAAAAATTTATGGTATATAATTTTATATTAAATGGTTATATAAGAAAAGAATATAAATTATATGTGATGAATATGTAAAAAATAAAAAAAATAGAATTTCTTTAATAGAAATAAGAAAATAAAATTTAAATAAAAGATAATAATACTATAATATTGAAGAGAGAGTATAAAATGGAATATTCTTTTTTGGAGTAAAAAATGGAGTAATGATTAGGGTAACTTTACTTTATTTTGGAGGAGAAAATGGAGGTAGGGATTGGATATGGCCTAATAAGTGGATGTGGGGTGAGGTTTTAATTTAAGCCAATAGAAAATTGACACATAATAGGTGATAAAACATTTTCTTAATAATAATTGGGCGTTAGTTTCCAGGGCATGAATGAGCCAGATTTTTAACAGTGAGGGTAGTTTTAACAAATAGGTGAACACGGGTAATTTTTAAACCAAAGCGAATAGGTTAGGGGTAGCTTTTTTCCCTTTTCTGTTGATAATATTTTTTAACAAAGTGTGACTTTTAATTATTTTAAAGTTAAGACGTCATAATTTATATTCCCTCTGTTTCTATTTATGTGAACCTATTTACTTTTTAGTTCGTGCTAAAAAGAATGACCACTTTCTTTATTTGGAAATAATTTACCTTTATGCAATAATTTATAGTCATACAAAATATATGTGCCTCATTTTACACCACAAGTTCAAAAGTCTTCTCTCTTTTCTTAAACTTCGTGCCCAATCAAATGAGTTCACATAAATTGAAACGGATGGAGTATTTCATAGTAACTTTGATATAATTACATTGTTTATACTTGTAAAAACATGCTAAATTTTTTAATTTTCTTGTACTTTTAACGTACTTTTTATATTATTGTGTTATTATACTATTATGAATTAAATAATTTAAATATCTGTGCTTATGCCTCATGAAGCTTACACCTCGTTCCGTATCAAGTAAAACGTCCCGCCTCACTGTTTGACAAAAAATTGTAAACTTTCGGTTAAACTAATTAATTTTAAGTAACGAGGGGTTAAACCTTGTTAATGATAATATTTCTAGATTTAGAACTAGTTAACACAGGTAAAGTAAGATAGTGCTAGTGAGGAACTAAATACAGTGTGCATTTAATATTCCAAAAGATTTGAGTAATAATAGAGGAACATCAAGCAATAAATAGCAATAAATGACATTAGTGTAAATAAAGAGAATGATTCACCAAAAATTGAATGAGGTGAATGATTCTTCTTTCTAACAGTGATGAATGACATACAAATTCTAGAATATTGGAATTATTCTCGTATCTGATAGAAAAATATGGAATAATGGATGGTAGAATCTTAGTAAAAAGGTAGTGTTTGTATCTTTTCTAGAGAAAGAGAGTCTTCTTCTCAAAAAATGTTCTTATCAAATGATTATTACATGCCCTATTCCGTTATCTCTTTTTCTATTTACATGAGACATATTCCCAATGAACCCTAGCCATTAGTGCTCTGTTCTTGATGCTTGACCTCGATCGTTATTGACTGCCCGGCTACGAGTCCCACCGTTTACTAGCGACCACGGCCACATCATTTTTCTAAACTCCACTTTATGCTAAATTCCCTTAGGGCAAGATGTTGGCCTATTTAAAAAATACTAAGGAGTCCACCCTCGTATAGTCATGTGATCTGCTTAGGAACTTTTTCAGATTGATTATTTAGAACAATTATCTGAAGCCACACTAATGGCCGTCTTTTCAATGAAAAAGGTGCTAACACAATCATTTATCTTGTGAAAATGGTTGATATTAGTAAGATCAATCGTGGGAAAAGTTCGCCAAAGATGTGTTTATGTCACTAGCACAGCACAGTGCCCTAATGATAAACTGGAGCATCAATGCCATGCTTGAGAAAATCGAATATGAGGAAGTGCTCTTCGTCATGTGGCTTGTTCGATGAAGATGCTTGTCTCTATTGCTATCCTTTGATGTTCTGATGATCTTAATTGCTCGTCGTTCGAGTATTCAACTAATTTACTGCAAGTGCTTATATGAAGTAATTCGACAACTGGTGGATAACTTATTGACATAGGTGAGAATACGTTAAAAGTTCTAAGCTCACTCATCATATGTATCTTTAGTGTATATAATAAAATGTTGTAAAAGAAATGAGTACTGACAAATTTAAATTTGACTCGACATTTAAAGTTAGATTATATGTCTATTTGAGCTTCTGCTTAATCAATTTGACTGATTTTGAATAATTTTTATTACATTTTAATCTCCTACACAAAACCAAGAAAGTTGTACAAACCATTCCCTGAATTATCAAATAAACCTTTTAGCAAAATTTGAGCTCTCCAATTCAAAGAAACATTAAAAGAATCACAAAACAGGTCTGACTATTATCATCACATTCTATCTCCCTCAAAAATTGAAAAAAGAAAAGGCAAAAAAAGATGGAATGTTCTAGCATAAACTCCTTATATAACAAAAGCCAACCAAATTGCACAATCTTCTCATCACTAAATCATCCAACTTTTCAAGACGCTATCGCATTGAAATCAGTCTCAATAAGAGGCTACTGTTGCTTGCACTCTGGTGGCCTCTCACCAGACTGACCATCTCCTGCTGCAGTTGCTCTTCCGCTCCTCTGTGATGATGGAATATTAACAATTAGGTACGCCAACAAAAAAATCTTAGACAACTTCAGGAACAGACATGAGATTGTGGATCATACCTTGCGCACAGCAGATGTCTGCAGTGACGTTTCAAACAATGGAGAAAAGGCGTTAGCTTTCCTAATCATTTAAACTCCAAAAGATAAATTTAGATGCTAGAAGTTGAACCGAGAAAAGTTAAACTTACCTTCTTTTTGGTCTTAGTCTCAGCTTCATCCTCCTCTTCGTCCTCATCATCTTCTTCTTCCTCCTCGTCCTCCTCCTCGTCATCTTCTTCATCATCATCATCATCTTCATCCTCATCATCTTCCAACTCAGCATAATCCTCTTCAGCAGCTTCCCCTGTGAACCATGACACTGCATGTGGAATGATTTTATCTCGGATTGTTGACCTTCATAGACAATCAAGAGCAAAAAACAAAGATCAGCATCTGCTTTCAGTCATAGCTTAAACCATGGGTGATGCTATATTCTCCCAGATGAAAATGTCTCTGTAAAATTGATGTCAGATAAGACTTACCCAATATCATAGTCTTGTTCCATTAAACTCTGAAGTTCTTCAGCCTGTCACAACAAGTACAAGGAAATAGTTATATATTAAATTTAACTCAAACGAGAAATGGTATAAAGAAAATATAGCACTAACTTACAGCATCTTCATCAATATCCTCTTCGTCCTCTGGCACTTGAGGAGGACTAAAGAAGTTGAAGAAACTTTCACATTGTTCCGTTTTGGTGATAGGCTTGGCATTCTTTGACCCCTTCTTCGGCTTCTTTTTTAGAATCTTTTGTGTCAAGCATTTTCCTGGATACCATTCTATCTCAGTCCTACAGATAGTGGAGCAAAACATGAGATACCACTGGCAGAAAATAATCACATTAAAATCAATCAAAAACTCTGGTTTGCAGGTTATGAGGTGGTGAGGACATACGCAATTGCCTTCTCCAAGATTGGTTCATCTTCATCAATCATGTGATATGTTTTAGTCAGCACAGAGTTCTTGAAGTAAGGATTAGTCTCAAAGAAAAAGTCAAGCTTAAAACCCTTTGGATCATCAATCCTCGACCACTTTATATCCCTGAGGAATTTGAGAGCTTCTTCATCTCGCTCAGTAATCTGCACTTACAGAATAGACCAAATTGACATAAGTGGACTGATTGGCAACCAAACTGTTCTGGGAACTAGTTTAAAGCACCTAAACCGATAAATACCTCCTCAGCAAGCACTTCGTTATTCTTCATAGCAGTGAGCCAAAAATCAGGAACTCCTTTCTCTATTAAGAGCCAATTTCATTAATATTTATCGTACTAGAGCAACAATCAACTCAAGATTGATATTTAACATACCCACTACATCTTTATCCTCCTGCTTGTCTGCTGCTGCAGCCTCAGTTGTAGCCCCATCGACTTCAACAACCCCATTCACAATTTCAAATCTCTGCAAATGTGTAGTTAACAACATTAGTTATACATCACAATACCATAGAATCAATGCATACATTGTACTAGTGCTAAATGTATCCACAGACCTTTGTGTATAGTGGTTGATACAATTTCTGGTACTTGGCTTCAAGTGCAGCTCTCTCTTCAAAAAAGTTTGCCTCCAATTCGTCATGTTCAGTCTGCACAATTAAGAAAGAGGAAGAACTCATCACCAAGGTCACAAATACAAAAATCATACAAAGGAAAAAAGAAGGCAACATTGCATACAGTGTATCTAAATTTAACGTAATGTTAAACAAGTAAACTGACGCACGTTAAACACAGTAAATCAAGAACAATAGACACTGCTGACTAATACAAGTGATCCATCTTATTTACAAGGTAGCCAAATATACACTCATAAGACAATACAAAGTCTTATTTTAAGAGAAAGCTGTACAGTGTTTCCTTTAAACCAAATGGTAATATTAGAAACCATCGGACTTGCATAATATCTCCGCTTCACAATAAGATGCAAAATTTGTGCTTCACTAAACAACACAAAAGAACAAATGAGATATTTGGTGTAACATCAGAAATAAAACATTCAACGATAGATGGCACTTCATGGATGCTTGTTCAAATATGACAATCCAAATGTCAAAGAGTAAACAAGTTGAGCAAAAACCAAATGCAGATCTTCTCGTTCAGTAACAGTTGTACAATGACAATGGGTTTTGAAGGTCTTGATTTACTTCCTAATTTACTTCAAGGTCTTGACATCATATTTAAAACAATAAAGGCTTAGAAATTTAATTTAAAAAAAAAAAATTAGCATGGTTTACAGAAACAGTTAAGAGCCAATGGAAAAGAAAAAATTTAATCAGCAATTAGTACATGCCTGAATCTCCCTCAGAACCTCAACACGTTTTCTCACATTCGAGGACAAACTTTCAAGCACGTTTGAGTGCTTCCCAGTAAGATCATGAAGTTTATTCTGCAGAAACAAACCGCAAAGTCAGCCCAAAGTTACCTAAATTTACAAAATAAAATTACACCTAAACATATAAACAAGCTCGGAAGATCAAAGGAAGAAGAAGAAGAAAAGAACTCACTTTGAGCACATTGACAAGGTCTGCTCGGTCCCCAGCATTCAAAGCTACACAAAACATTATCAATTAGGTAAATTCAAACCCCATTTAAAGCTTAACCTTTTTTTTACCGAGACCCACATAAATTTTTCTTTTTTTTTTGTACATAAAATATTTAAGCTTTTACTGATAAGAAATTGAATCTTGGACAGAAGTCAATCGCTTAAGAGCATACAAGAAAACATATCGGATGTGGGAAATAGTATATACATAAAAATTGAAGCTTCTTACATAAATAAGCAACTAGTGTTAAAAAATTTAAGGTTTTACAGAGACCAGATATCTAACATAGAAGTAAAAATGGATTCTTGATAAACAAGGGGTTCTTACCAGCAGTGAGATCAGCAACATTGAAGTTGTCCTTAGTGTTGCTCATTATTATTATGGATTGAAAGAGAGAGAGAAATGATTTAAGCTCTTTTGCTCGCGCTTACTCTCTCTCAGAAAACCTAGTTCCTTTAGCTTCACATTTATATTGACGGTCTTTATAACGCCGTGTTTGGATTCCTACGGGATTTCAGGGGGTATTATTCTTTTCCCATTTCCTCCCCCTTTTCTTTTTCTTTTTTATAATGAGAATTTTCAAGACCCAATTATGCATAGTTTAAACTTTGAGGGAGAAATTCAAAAATAGTCATATTTACAAGTGGTCATTTAAAAATAGCCACAATTTTAAAAGTTATTGAAATTTAGCTACTTTTCATGTAAAGATAAATCTGAACGAAAATATTATTCCAAATTCGAAAAATACTCCAGCATAATATACTGGAGTTCTAATAAAATATATCGATCATACACAAGTGCTCCAATCTCCAGTATATTATGCTGGAACTTTCCGCATATTGGAGTTCCAGTATAATATGCCGGAAGTTCATACAAAGGTGCACCGATCTCCAGTATATTATGCTGGAACTTTCCGTGTTGCAGCAAAACAATGGCTACTTTTCAATGATTTTGCAAAAGCTGACTATTTTTGGATGACCAGTCCGAAAACTGGCTAGCCCCTGCTATTTTTACTAAATTTGATGGATAGTAGGGCCTTCTTATATATTTGTCCACTTTAATATTACTATTTTTTTGTCTGAGCTTCAACCTGTGGCTTATGCTCTATATTATTCCGGAAAAAGTACAGAAATAGCCAATTTATACACGAACTTACCAACCTCTAGCCCAAAATTAAACACTTACCTGAAGTAGTCCAAAATTTAGAGATACACGCAAGCGTATCAATTTACCACGCATCGGAGAATCACGCTTCCGAGAATCACGCTTCCTTCCCTTTTTCAAGCATATCAATTTACCAGATCACGATATTCTCTCCCCCTGTAAATCACAACATTCTCTCCCAAAAATTCTCCAAATGAGCTCCAAATTTCACTCAAAATCTATCAATTTCACTATATCCCTTCGCGATTTCTGTGTAGATACAACTTTTGCAACTACAATCAAAATCAATCAAGGAATTAGTAAGTTTTGACCTAATTTCAGCTACTTCAATGGCAAATTTACCAATTTTTATTCAGTATGGTGGCCGATGGAATGTTGACAACAACTTTGTAGATTACAATGCAAATGCTGTAATAGTTACTCAAATATACGTTTTAAAAATTTTGTACACGTGATTTAGAAACAACTTATGATAGATACTTCATTGAATGCTATTGAAATTAAATACACTGTCCAAAACGGTTCTCTGCCAATAGTGATACACAATAGTATGGGTGTATGTGTATATCTTGAGTTGAAAAAAACTCGTAATTTACAATGTATCCCCTTTGTATAACATCGAGATATGGACATGATCTGCTATAATTCCAATTCTATTGTGATTTCCTCATAATGTGCACAAAGCTCAGTTATAGAGGAGAGATACAATGGCGATACAATTAATATGATCGAGTTTGGGGATGGAGAAGACTGGAATGATATAGAATCTGATGAAAATACAATAATAACTGACCCTCAACACATAGATGTAGAAGAAGGTCAAATTTATAAAGACAAGGCTACGATAGTCAAAGTCATGAAGCACTTGGCAGTAAAGGAAATTTTTTAGTTTAAGGTGCATAGATCAAGTGAAAGCAGGTATCAAAATATTTATTGTATAATTATGTATCTCAATGTATATCGTAGTTGATGTTAGAAGCATAATTATGCAGAAAATAAGTTGTTGCTTGTAAGTCTGTGGCTGTACATGTAAACATGTAATTTTTGACCCTCCCCGTAATTTTACACAGTATAACATTTAAATATTTAGTTTAGGTCTAATATCGCTATTTTAACTAGTTTTTACTTTATTTTATCACAAAAAACTAAAATTATAAAAAAATAATTTCATTTTGTAGTCATACTATTTTACTATGATTTTTATTTTTATATAATCTTTGAAAAATACCAAAAAAATAGTTTACACTTTAATTCTTAATTTTATTTTTAATATAATAATTTATTAAAATCAATTAAGAGTTATTTTATTTTTTTTCTTATAAGTATTTTAGAAGCAACTTCTTAGCCCAATTTTGTAGATTTAGAGCCCAACTCAGACATAAGCCCATAATTCTCAAGCTCATTCCCCTTAGCCCAATACCTATTAACCTAACCCTAAAACATATACCCCTATAAAAGCCCCTTTAATCTTCATCACACGAGGGAGGACACCATAACACACATCTAGGAGAGTCGGCCGCTTACCAAAAACACCCAAGAGCACAACACCCGTTCCACTCTCATTTTTCAAAGAAGAACGACAGTATCTAACTTCAAAACACAGGAACTCAACCTTTCCCCAATCGGATTTGCACAAAACTCACACAAAGAACAACGCACACACAGATACAATAGAGGGTAGACGGACGAGTGAACACAGACCCTCACGACCTCACTCTGATTTGGATACACACCACCGACCACCCCTTAAACCTCCATTAGAGCACCTTCAAAATACCATATAAAAAACTCACAAAACCAGCTCTAAAATCGGCCGAAATCACAGTCCAAACCCAGTTGCTTTGAGTTCGTTCGGGGTTGCCGATTCCGATTCGAGTCTCTAGTTCGTAGCTTTCCTTGAGGACACTGTTTTGGAGCCTCTTTTTAACTATACCCGCTGTATAATTTGAACAATAAAAGGTATGTTCTTTCATCTTTTTTTACCGGTTATTTCATATGTGTGTTTCGTTTTTTTCTCGCATAGATAAATAGCTGACGTGAAATTTTAGTTGTTTGATTGATGCTGGTTCATCTAATTCAACTATTTCTTTGTCAACCGAGTCTATGGTTGAAGTTAATCTTATTTTAGTTTTTGATGAAATCTCAAATGGGGTCTTATGTTGAACAAAAATCAGCAACGTCAACAACAATGAATATTGAGCTGTATAGATTTTTGGTTAAACTTTTATGTTAGTTAGACTCATGGATAGAATTGATCCAATAATTTTGCATTTAAATAGCCTGTGTGTGTTTGCATAAATTTTGGTTTTGTTGGGTTAGGAGTTGGTCTTTGTTGGTAAGCTCAAATTAAGAGAATTTCGGCTTTAGATAAAATTAGCATACATGAGTATTAATTTGGACATTGGAAAGTGTTAGGATTTTTTTTGTTTAAAGTTGACATCACAAGTTCATCACTTTCTACCCATAATAATATTTTATCCATAATCTTTGGCTTTTACAATAATCTTAAACTAGTTTTAGAATACATAATTCATGAACATTCGTAGTTTGGATTTAAGCGCAATTAAATAAATCATTGTGGCTATGGGTACGACTCCGTGGTATGATCACGATACATAAGTCTGAATTTGGGTGTACATTTCATGTGACCCAACCATAACTCGAAACAATAATAAAATCACATGTTGAAATTGCGGATGCATTTCATGTGGCACGGTTACGATATGTCCAAAAACAAAAAGTGCACGCCATCGTGACTTGTCCCAGAATAAATCCCATAAATATCAAAATGGTTTATGTACATCTATAAGCTAAAAATACCACTTTTAGATAAAGATTCCAAAACTTAGAGAATAATTGAATATCGCCTCAAATAGACATATTTAATCGTCATGACCATAGTCATGACTATATAATCTACACTCGGGTGTGGAAACTCATGTCCCCGACTCTAGCTCAAAACAATAATAAAAAATTAACACGTTGTAAATTGGGGGTGCATTTCATGTGGCGCATTTACAATGTGTCCAAAAACAAACAAGTGCACGCCATCGTGACTTGTTTCAAGATAAATCCATAAATATTGAAAGCGGTTAAAATTTAAAAAGGCTAAATGCACAATAGGCTAAAACACGTAAATAATCAGATAACTTAGGCAAAATATTAATAGTTAAGCGACCGTGCTAGAACCACTTCGGGAGTGCCTAACACCTTCTCCCGGGTTAACAGAATTCCTTATCCGGATTTTTAGTTCGCAGACAATTTAAAACAGAGTCAAAATTTCCTCGGTTTGGGATTTTAAAACAAAACGGTGTCCCGGAGCATCGTCAAAAATCCGGATGGCGGCTCTGAAACTAAAATAAATCCCAAATCCGAATAATGTCACTTTAATTGGAAAAACTCCCTTATTACCCTTCATTAATCTGGGGTGGTGGAAAAAGGAGGTGTGACAGTACACTTTTAAGTTGTAGTTGTCACCGTCTAGTACTGTATAATCATTGTATTTTTTCATCTAGTATTGTTGATGGCATTGTGTATCACTATATATCATTGTATTTAATATCACTCTGTTTATTGATGGAAAAGTTTATATCCTTGTCGTAGGTACTGCCTAGTATGCATCAACAACAACTGTGATTAGTATTTAAAGTCTTCGAGCCTGAAAAAAGCAAAACTTTTCAAGGTCAGAAATTTCAGTAAAGTGCAATCATGCCCCCTGAAAGACAGATCTTACGCACAACGTCAAGCTACTGCAAAACTCATCGGCAGTCTTCTGATGGACAAGTATAAAGATCCAAAAATAATATACACTCCTAATGACATAATTGGAGACATAAACAATCAGTATGGTCTTCAAATGACATATATGCAAGCATGGAGATCGAAGGAATATGCAGTTCAAGTACTGAGAGGGAACTCGAGCGAATCATATGAAAAACTGCCAAGCTACTTTTATATGCTGGTTCTTACAAATCCTATGTCGGTGGTAAGTTTGAAAAAAACAGAGGAAGGCTTGTTCATATATGCTTTAGTTGCACTATATCTGTATATAAAAGGATGGCAGTATTGCAAATCGATTGCTGTTGTAGAACCTTTTTTAAATCGACATATAGAGGAACATTATTGATAACATCCAGACAAGATCCAACAAGTAAAAATATGAATAAAAATGTGTGTGTGTGTGTGTGTGTATATATATATATATATATATATACACTCACATATGTTTATATGATTCAATTTATTAGGCAGTATCCTACCACTCGCATATGCCATAGTAGATTCAGAGAATAATGCTTCCTGGGAGTGATTTTTCGCGAGGTTCAAGGATGCATTTGGGGAAAAGGAGGGAATGTGAATAGTCTCGGATAGACATGAAGGCATTGAAAATGCAGCGGCAACATTGTATCCACAAGCACCTCATTGTGTCTGCATATGGCATCTATGGAATAATGTAGAGAAACAATTACAAGAAAAACCATTTGCTGCTCAAAGACATATTCTTTGCTATGGCCAAATCATACACAATTGAGAAATTTGATTACCACATGGCAGAGGTAGAGAAAATTGATAAGAGGTTCAAAGATTACTTAATGAACGTTGGGTATGAAATATGGTCCAGAGCACATTCCACTGTCAACAGAACATTGACAATGACTTCAAATATTGTAGAGTCGATCAATGTAGTGCTCAAGGCTGCTTGGGAACTCCCAGTACTGCCTTTGCTGGACTATATAAGGCAATTGATCGGACGATGGAATGTTACAAACCTAAAGAATGCAGTAGAGTCAGTTACTGATCTTGGAAAAAAATATGATACAATGCTGATGGACAATCTTGAATTGTCACATCAGATGAAGGTATGGCGGGAATCTGTAGATACTTGTGCATAGAATATGTACTCATGCCGAATTCACGGATCTGTTACATCTTTAACCCTTTGTGTGATTTTGTTAAACTAGTGCCCACCTGCACAAAAGCAAAGGCTTTCAATTTAATGTAGCATATATGCCTACCCCACTGTTGAAATATTAATTGGTTTGACATGATATTAAGCTATTTTGAATCTTGTAGGCTTACTAGTATATGTATTTTTAGGGCATCTGCTTTGTCACCACTAATGATAGTTGATAAATTTTATAGATGACCCCTTCAACGAGTTACTTATATTCAGTACTTGACAAGGGTAAGCAGAGAATTGTGTTCCTAAAAGATCGAACTTGCATCTGTAGAAGGTTTCAGTTGGATGAGTTGCCATGTGCACATGCTTAGGCAGTATTAAAGTACAAATACTTGATCGCATTGAGTATTGCTCAGTGTACTACACTAGGAAGTACCTATTGAAGACCTATGAAATTTCAATTTATTCGGTTCCTGATGAAAGCACATGAAAAATTCCTGCAGAAGTTCTAGATGAAAAAGTCTTGCCATCAGACGTGACTAAAACAATAGGAAGGCCAAGGAAGGGGGCGCAAGCCAATATTTGAAAGGGAATGAAAAATGTCGATTTCATGTGGACAGTGTGGAGAAGAAGGTCACAATAGGAAAACTTGTAGAAATAATCCAAAGAGAGGATGAAATATGTCAAACATAGAATACTTGTTATTTTACTTTACTGAATATCAAGATATTTAGAAGAATTCAATATATCAAGAACCGTAATCAACGCAAAATGTCATTTGAATTTTAGATATAAATAATCTATCATTTAAAATCGTGTTGCAAGTGTATTTTTAAAATTATACACCTGTTTGATTAAAAAGAAGTTGTATCAGTTATGCATCATATATTTATCTTTTGTGTATCACTTATGTATCTCTGTGAATCGATAAATTATACATCTGTTTGATTAAAAAAAAGTTGTATCAACTATGTATCATATATATATCATCTATGTATCACCTATGTATCTTTGTGTATCGACTCTTACTCATGTCTGTATTTGTGTAATAACAAGGCTAACAAATAGAAAACAGTAGCAACAGCTAGAAAACTATGCAAATAGTTTTAGAAATTTGCAAATAAGAGTGTGGCTTCATCAATACATATTTAAAAACCAAACAAACTGCAGAACTCATTGTTAAGAAACTAATTGTGCAGCAATCCAAAACGACTATCATGTGTGTATTATATATGTATCATGTGTGTATCATGCGTGTATCTGCAAGAGAAAATGTATCACAAACTACCGTATATTTTTCATATCTTTAATTCACAACACAAAATCAAGGGAGAAAACACCAAAATAAACTAAACTGCAACACTCCAATATCGCACCGAAACTCATTAAACCTTTATAACAGAGAAAACATCTCATTTGCCATATAATTCTTAAAAGTATCATAAAATTCAAACACAAACAAATCTGATCTATCTTACAATAATGATAACATAACAAATTACAATACAAAACAAAATTTTTGAGTTCATCCTACAAAAATGACAAATGTAACTACTTCTTCTGCTTCCGCGACTTATTCTGTCAACCAATAATCTCATCATCACTTTGCGCGTTCAGTTCCATCTTCTTTCTAGCATAATCCCACAAGAGAGCACCAAATCTGCACCAGTGTGCAAAGGCATTGAATTTTTTAGGAGGCGTCTTGCCCTCAATGAAATACTCGGCAAATGATGCCGCAAATATACCACAAAAAATAAAAAGAACAACAATTATCAAACTGCAGAATCTAAAAACAAAATAGATTGTCTTGAAATAAATTCATACGCTTCGACTTGTTGAGACAGTCCTTCAACCAGTTTTACATCAAAAGGGGTAATCAAGTCCTCTGATTTGTAGACAACAGTGCGCCAATTGATATATTTTTTGTTTAAATAGAAATGTGTGTGCACAGAAAAATGAGGCAGCAACACATAATACTTGGCCATGGTCTTATGAACTTTGGCTTGATGAGCAACTCCATCGCTCATAGAGTCATACACATAAATGCACCTATCCTTGAAGGACAACACAACCATTATCCAATTCCATTGTTCTGCAATATTAATTGGCATTAAGATGTGCTCGACAGTGTGCCAAGGAACATTGGCATCCAAGACAAACCCCTGAATATACTCTGCAATGACATGTTCCGGATTGCACACATCATCGTCTCCATCTATATCAATAAAACGCCTGCCACAACTCATTAAGTTTCTCGTCGAAGTACCAATTTGTGGTGGTGAATGTTACAGGTAGGTCTTTGTCATACTTCCCCTTCTTCCTCAGATAATAGAACTAAACATCAATGTTTTGAAACAAAATATAACAAATAACTAATCACTGAAGGCTCGTAATCTTTAAGCAACTAAATTTTTTCAAACCAAATTCACAAAAAACAAAGGAAAATGAATGCTCACTACTTCTCTTGTGCCCGACAAGATAACAATTAATAATCTGTTCTAACTTAAGAAGACTGATCACGTGTACACTGTCTAAAATTAAAAAAAACTGTAAAAGTAACTTCTTACATACCGAGTCATCCAAAGGCTGACCATTATATGCCAAAGTGTAAAATCATTTTTTGTCTTCAACATGATATACACCAAGATCATAAGCAGGATTGAGTTCACTAATATGCTTCGGGTAAATCTCATTCCTGGTAACAGATATACACAAAAGAGATATAGTGATTTGATATAAAACAGTGGTATAAGTGACAATATACTAAACTATAAAACTGGACAAAACTCAGAAGTTGGAAACATACTTATTTCTGGACTTCCCTTCTTTGACCCACACACCAAATATATTCAACAAAGAGCTGTTAACGCCAGTTCTGATTTTGCTTTGAAAAGGATACTTAACAACATAAATTTGCTTTTTTTCTTTCACTAGAACAACACCAGTACTGGAACCTGAATCAAATACAGTAATGAACGGAGACTGCACGACCTTTGCAGGACATATCTTTCTTTTTTCCATTTGCAGTGATACTTCAGGAAGTAATTCAGGCTTGTACAGAACAATCTCAAATTCAGCAACCTCTTTCTCAAATTGTTCCTTCATCTCCCCTGCCGCCTCATCAACACTTGCAGTCGCACAAACAACGACAATCCAAGATTCAGGAAACTTTTGTTTCTCAGATTCTTCCTCCGTCTCCCCTGCTGCCTCATCTGCAGTCTCACCAATACTGCCAGCATGCGCTACATCTGGTGTGAAAGTTATTTTAGCAACAAACATGTTATTTCACACCAGAAGGTCCTTCCATGATATTGACACCTAACTGATCTGTTGCATCGAGCATAATGTTGTTACGATGATAGTCACTAGTATCTCCTTGATAATGTGGAACATCTCTCCCTTTACTTCCACAAACCTATTTTTTTAAAAATAATCGAATTATCAAAAACAATAAAGAAAAGAAAAGGGAAAAGTGCAAAATGCACAACTAAACACACCTTACAACCATCCATTTCAATATCTTCATTGTCACCAAACTCCATATTGCTCACAAAATCATTATTGTCTTGATGACCACTAGTGTCTTCCTCTGGATGTGCACCATATTTGACTTTGCTTGTACCAAGCTATTTTAAAAAAAAGGATACAGTAAGTTAACTAAAAAAAAAAGAAATGCACAATGGAAAAGAAACACGTACCTTGAAATTTATCAACTCAAAGACTTCCTCGAATTTATCAGAAACATATTCCATGAAGGAATTTAACTGCTTATGGAGCTACAAGATGAAATAAATAAGAAATATAATAGACTTTGAATATACAATTTGAACAATACTTTCAAAAAAATATATAAAAAAGACCAATACAAACTTGTTTCACATCAACTTTCAACTTCTTCAACTCACGGTCATAATCAACAGGTTGGACACCTGACACCTTTTTTGGTGGGACAGGTTCCTTAATCTGTTTCGGGGGTGGCGTGACAAAATCATCGCTATCATCAATAAGAAGTTTTTGTAACGACCCGGCCGGTCGTTCCGTGAGATTAGTCCCGTTTCCCTTATTTCTCTTTTATCATATATTGCTTAGCCTGTTTATGTTGTGTTGGGTCGGTTGGTTAGGGTTCAGAGTGGTCGTGGTGAGAACAGAGGCACTTAGCCTCATAAAGTAACTTAATAGATGAAAAGTCAAATTGGGAGTTGACTTATTGGTAAACGATCTCAGAATGTGGATTTTATGGCTCAGATAGCTTCGTTAGGTGATTTGGGACTTAGGAGCGGAATGAAGTTTTGATGTCCGGTGTAGAATTATGCTTGAATTGGCAAAAGTTAGTTTTTGGCGATTTCCGGTCGGCAGTGGAAAATAGGCTATCGGGGTCGGAGTGGAATTCCGGAAGTTGGAGCAGGTTCGTAATGTCATTTTGGATATGTGTACAAAATTTCAAGTCAATCGGATGTGTTCTGGTTGGTTTCGGCATCATTGGCGAAATTTAGAAGTTTTAAAGTTCATAGGTTTGAATTTGATGTAATTTTGGTATTTTCGTGTTGTTTTTGGTATTTCGAAGGCTCGACTAAGTTTGAATGATGCTATGGGGTGTGTTGGTATGTTTGGTTGGGGCCCCGAGGGGCTTGGAATTGATTTCGGATGGTTAGCGGAGGTTTGAACATAGGAAATTACAGCAAATAGCTGCTGGTGTTAACCTAATGGTGTGGCCGCACCTGCGGATGGGGAGCCGCAGGTGCGAAGATAGGCCAGGCAAGAGGGATCCGCAGGTGCGTACATGGGACTACAGGTGCGAGGAATTGTCCGCAGGTGCGGATTAACTGGGCAAAACAGTATAAATAGGAGCCTCCGCAAATATTTTGGCATTTCCTCCATTGTTGCATGCAGATTGAGCTAGGTTGAGAGCAAATTGAAGGAGGAATCGAAGGTCTTCAGTGGAGGTAAGTTCCCGGATTATAAAACTCGTTCTTATGTTATTTTGTGACGGATTAGGCTTGAAATTTGAGGAAATTAAAGAAGAAAAGTTGGGAAAAAATGGGAGGAAGTTAAGAAAATTCTTTTGGTGATTTGAGAGGGAAATTATGGTCCGGTTGTGGTGTTCTTGGTATGTGTAGAATCGTGGGAGGATGAGGATTCTAGTGATGTAAAATTTATAGAATTCCGAGATGTGGGCCCGGGGCTCGGGTTTGGCCGAATTTCGAATTGTATAAATTGATAGTTTTCGATTGGGTTTTGTTCCTTTAGCGTATACTGATGATGTTAATCTGGTTTTGGTTAGATTTGGAGCTATCGGGAGCCAACTTTAGGGGCAAGAGTATCGCGGATTAGTATTGTGGCCCGGTAGAGGTAAGTAATGGTTATAAATCTTGTCCTGAGGGTATGAAACCCCGAACTTCATATTTCTCACTGTTTTTAGAATGGCGCACATATCAGATGACGAGTATGTGGCGCGCACGGATTTTTGGATTGGACTTGTTCCTCTCCACATCAACTACTGAGTTGCGTATTTTACTCTAAATCATATGTTAAATTGTGTTTTAAATACTATTGCTATATTTGGGCTATAAGCCATGTTTGGGGCCTCGTGCCGACTTGTTTAGACCCCTTGGGTGCTCTTTAATGCTATTTCCTCACTGTTGATTTATGATTTACTCAGTCATATTGTGCTTAACTGTTTTCGGATCTCAGCCTGATTTACACTATTTTGAGATTTAAAAATGATGTTTTGGGTTGAGTACCCCACTTTACTGATACGCCTGAGGGGCTTTTGAGAGGTTCTGATTGAGTGAGGTTGAGGGCCTGATTGTGAGGATATGATACGCCATGAGGTGGCTTGATATTAGCGTTTGGGCTGAAGAAGCCCCTCTGGAGTCTGTACACACCCCAAGTGAGCGCAGGTACCTACTGAGTGCGTGTGCTGAGTGCCGAGTGCCGAGTGCCGAGTGATGAGTGATTGGGAGGCATGAGTGACAGTGAGGTTGCTCGAGGGGCTGATACTGAGTGGTTGTGAGGTGCTGAGTGATGTTCTTCCCGAGGGGCAATTTATGATTCATGTTTTTGCCCGAGGGGCTACTTATGATTCATGTTTTTTCCCGAGGGGCTACTTATGATTTATTTCATTTTACACGAAATCCTTCGGTTATTTTTATCTCTGAAATTGTTGGAAAACACATTTTTCAAAGGATTTTACTGAAATTGGCTTTTAAGGCATGTTGATTTCATATATCTATGTATATACTGTTGGAAAAGAAAGGTTGTGTATATTGTGAAATGATGATATTGATTTTTATGTGTTTCCTGCCGCTTAGACTTGATTTATTTTCAATACTACTGAGTTGGCGTACTCACATTACTCCCTGCACCCCTGTGTGCAGATACTGTGCTAATACTGAGTGTTAGCCATCTATTCCGTGCGGGGCCGGAGTTTGGGATATAGAGGTAGTTGTTCAGCGTCCGCGCATCTCTGCTTTCCCTTCTTATGTTGTATCTAGTTATTCGTTCGGAGGTTTTGTATTATAATAGTATACCTTTTGGCATATTTCTTAGATGCTCATGACATGTTGACTCCAGATTTTTGGGGACGGTTAGACTGTTTAACTGTTTATTTTGCCTAATGAATTCAGTAATTCTGTATATACTTTTATGAAATGTTGAAAATAGTTGGGATATTGGAAAGAACTGTAAATATGTGAATATCGGCTAGCCTGGTACCATGATAGGCGCCATCACGGCCGGTTTAGGATTTGGAGTCGTGATAAGTTGGTATCAGAGCCTAGGTTACATAGGACTCAACGGTCATGAGCAGGTTTAGTAGAGTCTTGTAGATCGGTATGAAGACGTCTATACTTATCTTCGAGAGGTTGCGGAACCCTTAGGAACAATCTCATTTTTCTTGAATTATGTCGTGCCATTTTGTTGGTTCTGGAAATCTAAATTTCTGTTATTTCCTTCTCTCACAGATGGTGAGGACTCGCGCTACCGATCAGGATGATCAACCACCAGCTAGACCAGCGAGAGGTTGAAGCCGTGGTCGAAGGCGTGGTAGAGGTAGGGGCCAGCCTGTGCAGCAGCCAGGGCAGTGCCAGTTGATGCCCCTATTGTTCAGGGTCAGATTCCCACCACAGATACTCCAGCGAGACAGGATCACGCACCGGTAGTGCCTATTGTTATTCCAGGTCTTCAGGAAACCTTGGCTCAGATATTGACCGTGTGTACCACCCTTGATCAGGTACACTTCTCAGGCCGGGGGAGGCATTCAGACTCCAGTTGCCCGGACACCTGACCAGGGTACTCAGGGCCATCAGACACCGGGGGCGGTTGTAGCCCAGCCAGTTGCTCCAGTTCGGGACTTCGTGGTTCCGGCTATGCCAGAGGACGAGCAGTGTAGACTTGAGAGATTTAGTAGTCTGCAACCTCCGACATTCAGTGGTGTTGAGGGTAAGGATGCCCAGGGTTTTCTGGATAAGTGTTAGAGGATGCTGTGCTGCTGGGATTTTGGAGACCAGTGGAGTCTCATTTGCTACATTTCAGTTTTCTGGTACTGCTTTCACTTGGTAGGAGTCTTTTGAGAGGCATAGGCCTATTGGTTCAGCACCCCTCACCTGGAAGCAATTCTCCACTATCTTCTTGGAGAAGTATATACCCTAGTCTCACAGGGAGAAGCATCGTAGTCTTTTTGAGCAGCTGCGTCAGGGGGAGCTATAAGTGACGTAGTATGAGATGCGGTTTTTGGAGGTGGCTCGTCATTCCACCGAGTTGGTCCCTACTGATAAGGAGAGGGTTAGGATGTTCGTGGATGGCCTCACTTATCAGCTCCGCCTTTTTATGACTCAGGAGAGAGTATCAGATGCTACATTCGAGCAGGTTGTTGATATTGCTCGAGATATTGAGTCGGTTCACCGCCAGGAGCGAGAGGAGAGGGAGGCCAAGAGGCCTCGTGGATCGGGCAATTCTAGTGGTGCTCCTTCCAGGGGGGAATTTCAGCATGGTAGAGTTCGTTCATTCAGGCCTCCTCAGTCAGTCCGCCCAGCTTATAGTGGTGCATCTTCGGGGCATGGTCCCCGTGGTTCTCAGCCAGGACGTTCTTCGTTCGGTGCCCTCCCAGCTCAGAGTGCAGCTCGAGCACCACCAGTTCAGAGTTCTTCTATGCATGAGTCTAGTGGCCATTCTGGTGCCAGGGGTTTCTATCAGTCCCCGCCTCCAGCTCCAGTGAGTTGTTTTGAATGTGGAGAGTTTGGGAACATGTGGAGGCAGTGTCCCCGTCGTCCCGGTGGTTCTTCTCAACAGAGGGGCCAGCCCTCGACTTGAGCTCCAGTTACTTCACCACCCGCCTAGGCAGCCAGGGGTGGTAGTCAGTCAACTAGAGGTCGGCCTAGAGGGGGAGGTCGAGCAGGTGGAGGTCAGGCTCGTATGTACGCATTTATAGCTAGGCCAGATGCTATGGCCTCCGATGTAGTGATCACATGTATTGTCTCAGTCTGTTGCCGAGATGCTTTGGCTTTATTTGACCCTAGTTCTACATATTCCTATGTTTCTTTGTATTTTGCCCATTTTCTGGATATGCCCCGTGAGTCTTTAGTTACCTCTGTTCATGTGTCGACTCTGGTGGGCGATACTGTTGTTGTGGACCGTGTGTAACGGTCCTGTGTGATATCTATTGGAGGTTTGGAGACCTGAGTGGACCTACTATTACTTAGCATGGTCGATTTTGATGTGATATTGGGCATGGAATGGTTATCTCCGTGTCATTCTATTCTTGATTGTCACGCTAAGACCGTGACCTTAGCTATGCCAGGATGTCCGAGGGTTGAGTGGAGAGGTTCTTCTGAGTATATGCCTAGCAGGGTGATTTCCTGCCTGGAGGTTCAGCGCATGGTTGAGAAGGGGTGTTTATCTTATCTGGCTTTTGTGAGGGATGTCAGTGGTGAGACTCCCGCTAGTGATTCGGTTCCTGTGGTCTGTGACTTCCCCGACGTGTTTCCTGCAGACCTGTCGGGCATGCCGGCTGACAGGAACATTGATTTTGGTATTGACCTGGTGCCAGGCACCCAACCTATTTCTATTCCACCTTATCGTATGGCACCAGTGGAGCTAAAGGAATTAAAGGATCAACTTCAGAACCCCTAGATAAGGGGTTCATTCGGCCTAGTGTGTCACCTTGGGGTGCACCGGTGTTGTTTGTGAAGAAGAAGGATGGTTCTATGCGTATGTGTATTGATTACCGACAGCTGAACATGGTTACAGTGAAGAACCGGTATCCCTTGCCTGGTATAGATGAATTGTTTGATCAGTTGCAGGGTGATAGTGTATTTTCCAAGATTGACTTGCGTTCCGGTTATCATCAGTTGAAGATTCCGGGGCCAGACACTCTGAAGATTCCAGTGAGGGTATTCAGGTGGACCCAAAGAAGATAGAGGCAGTGCAGAGTTGGCCTAGACCGTCATCAGCTACTGAGATTCGCAGTTTCCTTAGTTTGGCAGGGTACTATCGCCGTTTTGTCGAGGGATTTTCATCTATTGCAACATCTATGATCAGACTGACCTAGAAGGGTGCTCAGTTCAGATGGACTGAGGAGTGTGAGGAGATCTTTCATAAGCTCAAGTCAGCTTTGACTACAACTCCGGTATTGATTTTGCCTACGGGTTCAGGTTCTTATACAATTTACTGTGATACCTCGAGAGTTGGCCTTGGAGCGGTTTTGATGCAGGATGGTAGGGTGATTGCCTACGCGTCTAGACAGTTGAAGGTGCACGAGACGAATTATCCAGTGCACGATCTTGAGCTAGCATCTATTGTTCACGCCTTGAAGATTTGGTGTCATTATTTGTATGGGGTGCATTGTGAGATTTTCACTGATCACCGTAGTTTGCAGCATCTTCTTAAGCAGAAGGATATGAATTTGCGTCAGAGGAGGTGGTTAGAGCTTCTCAAGGACTATGAACTCACTATTTTATATCATCCGGGGAAGGCCAATGTAGTGGTTGATGCCCTGAGTCACAGAACGGAGAGTTTGGGGAGTCTAGATTAAATTCCAATAGCAGAGCGACCATTAGAACTTGATGTTCAGGCTTTAGCGGGTTAGTTGGTGAGATTGGATCTATCAGCGCCTCCGCGGGTATTGGCTTGTGTAGCCTCCAGGTCTTCTCTTTATGATCAGATTAGAGCACGCGAGTATAATGATCCACATTTGCTGGTTCTTCAGGACAGGGTCCGTCGCGGTGATGCCATGGATGTGGTTATTGGTGATGATGGGGTCATAAGGATGCAGGGCCGGATTTGTGTGCCCAATATAGATGGGCTTCGAGATTTGATTCTAGCTGAGGCCCATAGTTCGCGGTATTCCATCCATCCGGGTGCCGCGAAGATGTATCAGGATCTGCGACAGCATTATTGGTGGAGGCGGATGAAGAAAGATATTTTTGAGTTTGTGGCTCGATGTCTCAACTGTCAGCAGGTCAAGTATGAGCCTCAGAGACCAGGTGGACTGCTTCAGAGATTTGATATTCCGGAGTGGAAGTGGGAGCGGGTCACCATGGACTTCGTAGTTGGGCTCCCACTGACTTCGAGAGGTTTGATGCTATATGGGTTATTGCGGATCGGCTGACCAAGTCCGTGCACTTCATTCCTGTTGGTACTACTTAATCGTCGGAGCGGTTAGCTGAGATTTATATCAGGGAGATTGTTCGATTGCATGGGGTTCCAGTTTCTATCATTTCTGACAGAGGTACTCAGTTCACATCTCAGTTTTGGAGAGCCGTACAGAGAGAGTGGGTACTCAGGCCAAGTTTAGCACCGCGTTTCATCCTCAGATCGACGAGTAGTCGGAGCGTACTATTCAGATTTTGGAGGATATGTTGTGTGCATGCATCACTGATTTTGGGGGTTCATGGGACCAGTTTCTGCCACTCGCAGAGTTTGCATATAATAATAGTTATCAGTTGAGTATCCAGATGGCTCCGTATGAGGCTTTATATGGTAGGAGGTGCAGATCTCCGGTTGGTTGGTTTGAGTCGGGCGAGGCTAGGCTATTGGGCACAAACTTGGTTCAGGATGCGTTGGGTAAGGTGAAGTTGATTCAGGAGCGTATTCGCATGGCGCAGTCTAGGCAGAAGAGTTATGCGGACCGGAAGGTCCAGGATGTGTATTTCATGGTTGGGGAGAAAGGTGTTACTGAAGGTGTCACCCTTGAAGGGTGTTATGAGGTTCGGGAAGAGGGGAAAGCTGAGTCCTCGGTTTATTGGGCCATTTGAGGTGCTTCAGAGGATTGGGGAGGTGGCTTATAGACTTGCCTTGCCTCCCAGCTTATCGAGTATTCATTCGGTGTTCCATGTTTCGATGCTCTGAAAGTATGTTGGAGACCCGTCTCATGTTTTGGACTTTAGCACGGATCAGCTCGAGGGTGATATGTCATATGAGGTAGAGTAATGGCTATTTTGGGTCGTCAGGTTAGAAAGCTGAGGTCTAA
This sequence comes from Nicotiana knightiana, assembly GCA_005239525.1. Lineage (NCBI taxonomy): Eukaryota > Viridiplantae > Streptophyta > Magnoliopsida > Solanales > Solanaceae > Nicotiana > Nicotiana knightiana. The sequence goes on along the minus strand of ML423167.1, from coordinate 43,641 downwards.
GGATACAGCTTCAATGAAGGTTCGGTGGAGAGGACAGCCGGTGGAGGATGACACCTGGGAGATCGAGCGGGAGATACAGAGCATATATCCTCACTTATTCGAGACTCCAGGTATGTTTCTAGACCCGTTCGAGGACAAACGTTTGTTTAAGAGGGGGATGATGTAACCACCCCGCCGGTTGTTCCGTGAGATTAGCCCTGTTTCCCCCATTTCTTCTTTATCATATATTGCTTAGCATGTTTATGTTTTTTTGGGTCGGTTGGTTTGGTTTCGGAGTGGTCGTGGTGAGAACAGAGGCACTTAGCCTCTTAAAGTAACTTAATAAATGGAAAGTCAAACTGGGAGTTGACTTATTGGTAAACGACCTTGAAATGTGGATTTTATGGCTCGGATAGCTTCGTTAGGTGATTTGGGATTTAGGAGTGTGTTCGGAATGAAGTTTTGGTGTCCGGTGTAGAATTATGCTTGAATTGGTGAAAATTAGTTTTCGCGATTTTCGGTCGGCAGTGGAAAATAGGCTATCGGGATCGGAATGAAATTCCGGAAGTTGGAGAAGGTTCGTAATGTCATTTTGGATATGTGTGCAAAATTTCAGGTCAATCGGATGTGTTCTGGTTGGTTTCAGCATCATTGGTGAAATTTAGAAGTTTTAAAGTTCATAGGTTTGAATTTGATGTAATTTCGGTGTTTTCGTGTTGTTTTTGGTGTTTCGTAGGCTCGACTAAGTTTGAATGATGCTATGGGGTGTGTTGGTGTGTTTTCTTGGGGTCCCGAGGGGCTTGGGATTGATTTCGGATGGTTAGCGGAGGTTTGAACTTAGGAAATTGCAGCAAATAGCTGCTGGTGTTAATCTACTGGTGTGACCGCACCTGCGGATGGGGCGCCGCATGTGCGATGAAGAAGGTGCAAAGGACCTTGTGCAGGTGCGAAGATAGGCCAGGCAAGAGGGATCTGCAGGTGCGAAGCATGGGACGCACCTGCGAAGCCGCAGGTGCAGAAAGTGTCTCGTAGGTGCGAAGTTTGGACTGTTAGTGGGATTTCGCAGGTGCGCACCTGGGATCGTAGGTGCGGGTCCGCAAGTGCGAGGAATTGTCCGCAGGTGCGGATTAACTGGGAAGAACAATATAAATAGGTGCCTCCGCAAATATTTTGGCATTTCCTCCATTGTTGCATGCAGATTGAGCTGGGTTGAGAGCAAATTGAAGGAGGAATTCGAAGGTCTTCAGTGGAGGTAAGTTCCCAGATTATAAAACTCGTTCCTATGTTATTTTGTGACATATTAGGCTTGAAATTTGAGGAAATTAAAGTAGAAAAGTTGGGAAAAAATGGGAGGAAGTTTGGAAAATTCTTTTGGTGATTTGAGCGGGAAATTGTGGTCTGACTGTGGTGTTCTTGGTATGTGTAGAATCGTGGGAGGATGAGGATTCTAGTGATGTAAATTTTATAGAATTTAGAGATGTGGGTCCGAGGCTCGGGTTTGGTCGGATTTCGAGAGTTTTGTATAAATTGATAATTTTTGATTGGGTTTTGTTCCTTTAGCGTATACTGATGATGTTAATCTGGTTTTGGTTAAATTCGGAGCAATCGGGAGCCAACTTGAGGGGCAAGAGCATCACGGATTAGTATTGTGGCTCGATAGAGGTAAGTAATGGTTATAAATCTTGTCCTGAGGGTATGAAACCCCGGACTTCATATTTCTCACTGTTTTTAGAATGGCGCACATATCGGATGACGAGTATGTGGCGCACACAGATTTTTGGATTGGACTTGGTCCTCTCCACGACAACTACTGAGTTGCGTATTTTACTCTAAATCATATGTTAAATTTTGTTTTAAAGACTATTGCTATATTTGATCTACAAGCCATGTTTGGGGCCTCGTGCCGACTTGTTTAGACCCCTTGGGGGCTTTTTACTGCTATTTCCTCACTGTTGATTGATGATTTAGTCATATTGTGCTTAACTGTTTTCGAAACTCAGCCTGATTTACACTATTTTGAGATTTAAAAATGATGTTTTGGGTCGAGTACCCGCTTTAGCTTTTGAGAGGTTCTGACTGAGTGAGGCCGAGAGCCTAATTGTGAGGATATGATACGCCATGAGGTGGATTGATATTAACGTTTGGGCTGAAGGAGCCCTTCCGGAGTCTGTACACACCCCAAGTGAGCGCAGGTACCTACTGAGTGCGAGTGCTGAGTGCCGAGTGATGAGTGATTGGGAGGCATGAGTGATAGTGAGTTTGACCGAGGGGCTGATACTGAGTAGTTGTGAGGTGCTAAGTGATGTTCTGCCCGAGGGGCGATTTATGATTCATGTTTTTGCCCGAGGGGCTACTTATCATTTATTTCATTTTTACACGAAATCCTTCGGTTATTTTCATCTCTGAAATTGTTGGAAAACACAGTTTTCAAAGGATTTTACTGAAATTGGCTTTTAAGGCATGTTGATTTCATATATCTATGTATATACTATTGGAAAATAAAGGTTGTGTATATTGTGAACTGATGATATTGATTTTTATGTGTTTCTTTCCGCTTAGACTTGATTTATTTTCATTACTACTGAGTTGGCGTACTGACATTACTCCCTACACCCCTGTGTGCAGATACAGGTGATGATACTGAGCATTAGCCATCTATTCCATATGGGGCCGGAGTTTGGGATATAAAGGTAGTTGTTCAGCGTCCGTAGCATCTCTTTTTTCCCTTCTTATGTTGTATCTAGTTATTCGTTCGGAGGTGTTGTATTATAATAGTATACCTTTTGGCATATTTCTTAGATGCTCATGACATGTTGACTCCGAATTTTTGGGGACGGTTAGACTGTTTAACTGTTTATTTTTCCTAATGAATTCAATAATTCTGTATATACTTTTATGAAATGTTGAAAATGGTTGGGATTTTGGAAAGAACTGTAAATATGTGAATATCGGCTAGCCTAGTACCACGATAGGCGCCATCACGACCGATTTAGGATTTGGGGTCGTGAATGTTTTCCCCTGTTACATGATGTCAAATATTTCTGATACTCATCGGTAACTTCAACAAGCAAAGTAAATCTCCTTAGCTCTTCAGTTGTCGGAAAAATATTTTTAAACTGCAAATGTAACCAAAAGTGTGTCACGGCCCAAATTCCCAACCCACGTGATCGTGATGGCGCCTAACACCACACTTGCTAGGCAAGCCAATGTTAGAACTGAACTAACCATTTTCTTTTAACAATTTGCTTAAACATGAATAAACAATTCAAAAATGACTACTGAATCTAATATTGGGAAATAAATAACTTCATGAATAATAATCGAATAAATAAACGAACCACGAACTAAATATCTACTATATAACTACCCAGGGTCTGGTGTCACAATTCACGAACTTTTAAAGAGTACTACAAATAAATGGGCTGAAAGAAATATGTCTCTGTTTTGAATGGTATCTAAATAAATAAGGGAAGACTCTAGGAATCTGCGGACGCCAGCATATCTGCCTAGTGTCTCCGCGTAAAAACTCAACTATGCTCAAAGAATCAGCTTTGATCGGTACCTGGATCTCACAAAAAGTGCAGAGTATAGTATCAGTACAACCGATCCCATGTACTGAGTAAGTGCCGAGTCTAACCTAGGCGAATCAGTGGCGAGGCTAGGACAGGACACCACATAAAAACCTGGACATGTATAAATATACTAGCAGCAATAATAGCAATTAAAGAGTTAACGTTATATCCAATAATGAGAAGGGATCATGCTATAGGGAATTTAACATAAGGAGTGAGAAAAATAACAAGACAACAATAAACATTAATAAACAATAATTTAATGCAACAAGGATATAAAAGGATCTCACACGGCACCACCCTTCGTGCTTTTACTCTCATCCTCCCCATATCATAAATAAACATACACGACATCACCCTTCGTGCTTTTACTCTCACAATGTATTTCATTCAGGAACGACATCACCCTTCGTGCTTTTACTCTCACAATGTATTTCATTCAGGCACGACATCACCCTTCGTGCTTTACACTCTTCCTCACAATAAAATATATTTGGATCATGCACGACATCACCCTTCGTGCTATACACCCTCCTTACCAATCACAAAATCATTAACAATATACAAGAGGAATTTCGCAGGAAATCGATATTTCATCATAGTTTCTATTTTCATTTATCATTTCAATCTCAGTTCAATATCCATAATATTATCCATCATGGTGGAATCGGGTACCAAACTTCCACATTTCAACAATAACGATAATCACAAGTAATAGGCTTTACAAGTACCAAAATAACAAGAATTTACTTTCACTCGCATATTATAATCTGACCACAATGTATAGGTACTCGTCGCCTCACCTATACATTGGATTTAGCAACAAAACAGGTAATAAGTAGTCACACAATACCTATTCCCTCAAGCTAAGGTTAGACACAACACTTACCTCAAATTCGCAGGCCACTCACTGCTCAAGCACTGCTTTTCCTTTAGAATTGGGCTTTAACTCACTCGAATCTAATCAAAATTGGGTTCAATATCATTAATTATTGCTAAAGGTATTAACTTTAATGAAAAATTATGTTTTTCCTATGTTTTCTTATCAAAATATGAATATCGATCTCTTGCCCGCTTGGTCTAAACTCGAGATTCGGACCAAAATCCGTTTACCCATTCTCCCCCGAGCCTGGATATACAATTGGTTTTGGAATCCGACCTCAATTCGAGTTCTAACTCCCAAATTTTGAAATTCCTAAGTTCTACCCAAAACCCCCAATTTTTACCATGAAAACTCTAGATTTTTGGTTGAAACCTTGTTAAAAGTTGTTAAGGATTGAAAGGAATTATTTAGGGATCACTTACCAATGATTTGGAGAAGTTTGAGTCTTTAGAAAATCGACTATGGAGGTTTAGGGTTTGAGAAAATTGAAAAATGGGTGAAAATCTCGTCAAAAATCTGTTTTAACAAGCTGCGGGTATCGCAATTGCGATCAAGGGTTCGCAATTGCAAACCCTTCGGATTTTAGCAGTCATCGCAAATGCGATGAAAATGTCGCATTTGCGACATATGGGGAGTTCGCATTGTTGGCCAGAAATCTCGCATTTGCCAGATCTGAGGCTTGCCCAGGACTTCGCATTTCCGAAGCATGATCTCGCCATTGCGAGATCAGAGACCTGCCAACACCAAACATCAGCTGTGCAGATTTTTCTAAGTCTAAACACTCCGTAGCTTACCCAAAACTCACCCGAGCTCTCGGGGCTCCAAACCAAACATGCACGCAAGTCTAAAAACATCATACAGACTTGCTCGTGCGGTCAAATCATCAAAATAACATCAAAACTACAAATTTAACCTCAAAACCTCAAGATTTTCTCAAGAACACTCAAATTTCTAAATTTTCAAGCGGACGTCCAAATCACGTCAAATAAACCCCGATTCTCATCAAACTTCACAGATAAGACTTAAATATCACAACAAACTTGTTCCAGGGTCCGGAATCAAAATACGGGCCCGACACCAACAATGTCACCTATTATTTCATTTCTTTATTTCCTGTAATAACGAGCACAATAATTTTCTTCAAAAAATATTTTCTAAGGCTAGGGACCTCAGAATTCAATTCCGGGCATATGCCCAAAGTCCCATATTTTACTGCGGACCTCCCGGGATTGTCGGAATACAAATCTGGATCCGTTTACTAAAATGTTGACCAAAGTCAACTAAAACCAAATTTTTAACTCTAAAAATTATTGTTTCTCATATTTTCACATAAAAGCTTTCCGGATTCATGCCCGGACTACGCATGCAAATCGAGGTAATTAAAATTAGTCTTTTTAAAGGCTATTGAGCCTGGAATGGAGTCTTAATTCATAGGATGACCCTTTTGGTCATCATAATCTCCACCTCTAAAACAACGTTCTTCCTCGAGCGGACATAGAAAATTACCTGAACTGGCAAACAAGTGGGGATATCTACTCTGCATGTCCAACTCGGACTCCCAAGTAGCAGCCTTAACATGCTGACCTTTCCACTGAACTCGGACTGAAGGATAACTCTTTGACCTTAACTGACGGACCTGTCGGTCTAAAATGGCACCGGCTCCTCCTCATAAGTCAAATTTTTGTCCAATTGGACAGAACTGAAATCTAAAACGTGAGACAGGTCACCATGATATTTCCGGAGCATAGACATATGAAATACCGGATGAATTGAGGATAACCCTAGAGGCAACTCAAGTCTATAAGCTACCTCCCTCACTCTATCAAGAATCTCAAATTGTTCGATATATCTAGGGCTCAATTTCCCTTCTTCCCAAATCTCATAACACCCTTCATGGGTGACACCCGAAGTAATACCCTTTCTCCAACCATGAATGCCACATCACGAACCTTACGGTCGGCATAACTCTTTTTCCTAGACTGAGCTGCAAGAAGTCAGTCTTGTATAACCTTGACCTTATCTAAGGCCTCTTGAACTAAGTCTGTACCCAATAACCGAGCCTCTCCCGGCTCAAACCATCCAACTGGCGATCTACACTGTCTACCATATAATGCCTCATAGGGAGCCATCTGAATGCTCGACTGATAACTATTATTGTAGGAAAACTCCGCTAACGGAAAGAATTGATCCCAAGAACCTCCAAAATCAATAACACAAGTGCATAACATATCCTCCAAGATCTCAATAGTACGCTCGGGCTGTCCATCTGTCCGTCCGTCCGTCTGAGGATGAAATGTTGTGCTTAACTCAACTCGTGTACCCAACTCTCGTTGAACTGCCCTCCAAAAGTGCGAGGTAAACTGCGTATCTCAATCAGAAATAATAGACACGGGCACACCGTGAAGGCGAACAATCTCTCGAATATATATATCCCTGCCAACCGCTCCGAAGTATAAGTACTTGCCACTGAAATGAAATGTGCTGATTTAGTAAACCTATCCATAATAACCCAAACGGCGTCAGACTTCCTCTGAGTCTGTGGGAGTCCAACAATGAAGTCCAATATGCTTCCGCTTCCACTCAAGAATCTCTATCTGCTGAAGTAAACCACCAGGTCTTTGATGCTCATATTTCACCTGTTGGCAATTCAAACAACGAGCCACATAAGCAACAATATCCTTTTCATCCTTCTCCACCAATAGTGTTGTCGCAAGTCCTGGTACATCTTGGCATCACCCGGGTGAATAGAATACTTAGAACTGTGAGCCTCCTCAAGGATCAACTCACGAAGTACATCAACATTAGACACACATATATGACCCTGCATCCTCAAAACACCATCATCTCCAACTGTAACCTTCTTGGTACCACCGTGCCGAACGGTGTCTGTAAGGACCATCAAGTGCGGGTCATCATCCTGCCGATTTCTGATACGCTCGAATAAGAAAGACCGAGAAATTGTACAAGCTAGAACATGGCTGGGCGAAATGCCCAACCTCACGAACTGATTAGCCAATGTCTGAATATCTGAAGCTAACGATCTCTAACCAACTGGAATAAATGCAAGGCTACCCATACTAACTGCCTTCCTACTCAATGCATCGGCGACCACATTGGCCTTTTCTGGATGATACAATATAGTGATGTCATAATCTTTCAATAACTATAGCCATATCCTCTGTCTCATATTAAGATCCTTTTGCTTGAACAAGTACTGGAGGCTACGATGATCCGTTTAAACCTCACATGGCAGGCCATAAAGATAGTACCTCCATATTTTCAATGCGTGAACAATGGAGGCCAACTCCAAGTCATGAACATGATAATTTTTCCCATGAACTCTCAACTGCCGAGACACATATGCAATTAACCTGCCATCCTGCATCAATACTGCTCCAAGCCCAACACGGGAAGCATCACAATATACTGTAAAAGATCCTGAACCTGATGGGAACACCAACACCGGTGCTGAAGTCAAGGCTGTCTTGAGCTTCTGAAAGCTCACCTCACACTCATACGACCATTTAAATAGGGCACCCTTTTGAGTCAATCTCGTCATCGGGGCTGCTGTAGACGAGAAACCCTCCACAAAATGACGGTAGTATCCCGCCAAACCCAGGAAACTCCTGATTTCCGTGCTGAAGTAGGTCTAGGACAGTTCTTGACTGCCTCTATCTTCTTAGAGTGTACCTGAATACCCTCTACTGATACGATGTGACCCAATAAATCTACTAAATCTAAGCAGAATTTACACTTTGAAAATTTTGCATACAACTAATTATCCCTCAAAGTCTGGAGTGCTATACGGAGGTGCTGCTCATATTCCTCCCGATTGCGGGAGTATATAAGAATATCATCAATGAACACAATTACGAAGGAATCCAAATAAGGCTTGAAAACCCGATTCATCAAGTAGGGGTGTGCATTCGAATCGGTTTATCGATAAATCGAATCGATTATTTGTTATCGATTTATCGATATCGATTTATAGATTTCGATTTCGATTCCGAAAATTTTCTTATCGAGTTATCGATTTCGGTTTCGATTTTGTCCACTTTGCTTATCGATTTATCGATAAATCGATAAGAATCTTTTTTTTTTCTTTTTTTTTATTTTTATTTTTTATTTTTTTACCCGTGGTTTTATTTACCCTAACTTATTATTTCCATTTTCCTCTACCCTTATTATTTTCTAATTTTCCCTACCCTATTATTTTCTTTCCTCTTCACGACTTCACGCTGCTTCTGCCTCAAGATTTTCCCCTACGGCCCTACCCTCCTGCCCCTTTAGAGCTGAACTGCTGAAACCTTAAATTTTCTTCACTCAAAATTCCTCCTTTCTCGGTTTCTTCCACAGATCTGGTAATTCTCTATCTCCAAATGGGTTCTCTCAGTAAGTTGATTGTAATTTGGTAGAAGTTCTTTTGGTCAGTTAGGTAAGGAGCTGAAGAATAATTAGTCTGCCTGAATTAAATCAATTAATCGTAGTATCATTTGGTATGATATAGTAATGATTAGCCGTCTATCTCTATTAGCTATCCACTATTTATACATGTTTTACACATAGTATACATATATTAAGTAAGGGTACTAAACATGACAACATCGCTTAGAGCTAGCAAATTTTCTTATTGGTGGAATCCCGCAAATTTTCTTATTGGTGGAATCGATAAGCCCCAAAAATCGATAAACCGAAATCGAAAAAATCGAAACCTTATTGAAACGATAACGATAAGCATATGTACAAATCGATAATCGATAAGTAATTATCGATAAGGGTCAAAATCGAATCGATAAATCGAATGCACACCCCTATCATCAAGTCCATAAAGGCTGCTGGGGCATTAGTCAAGCCAAAAGACATCACCAAAAATTTATAGTGTCCATACCTTGTCCGAAAGGTTGTCTTAGGAACATCAGACTCCCTAATCTTTAACTAATGGTAGCCCGATCTCAGATCAATTTTTGAAAACATACTAGCACCCTGAAACTGATAAAATAAATCATCAATTCTTGGCAATGAATACTTATTTTTGATAGTAACCTTATTCAACTACCGATAATCTATACACATTCTCATCGATCCATCCTTCTTCTTTACGAACAAAACTGGTACACCCCAGGGCGAGACACTAGGCCTGACGAAACCCTCATCAAGACGGTCTTGCAACTGTTCTTTCAATTCTTTCAATTTTGATGGGGCCATCTGGTATGTAGGAATAGAAATGGGCTGAGTTCCCGGAGCAACATCAATACAAAAATTGATATACCTGTGGGGTGGCCTCCCCGACAGGTCTGCAGGAAACACTTCGTGAAACTCCCGAACAATAGGCATTGACTCTATTGAAGAAATCTATTAGAATCACGAATATGAGCCAAATAAGCCAAACATCCCTTATCAACCATGCGACGAGCCTTAGCATAAGAAATCACTCTGTTGGGAGAATGACCAAGAGTCCATTTCCATTCTAACCGAGGCAATACTGGAAAAGCTAAAGTAACTTACTTGGCGTGACAGTCTAAGATGGCATAATAAGGTGACAACCAATCCATGCCCAATATGACATCAAAATCGACCATGTCAAGAAGCAAAAGGTCTACACTAGTTTCAAGACCCTCAATAACGACTACGCATGAACGATATACACGATCTACCACAATAGCATCCCCCACCGGTGTAGACACATAAACAGGGACACTCAAGGAGTCACGGGGCACAACCAAATACGAGGAAAAATATGATGACACATAAGAATAAGTAGACCCCGGATCAAATAAAACTAAAGCATCTCTATTAAAAACTGAAATGGTACCTGTGATAACTGCATCAGAGGACTCCGCCTTGGGTCTGGCTGGAAATGCATATAATCGGGGCTGGGACCCACCACCCTAAACTACGTCTCTGGGAGGACCCCTGCTAGGTGGACCTCCACCTCTAACGGACTGGCCTCCACCTCTAGTGGGTTGGCCTCCACCTCTAGCATTCTGACATCTACCTCTGGCTTCCTGACCACTGCCCCTAGCTGGCTAGGCAGGTGGTGCTGCAACTGGTGCCAGAACTATAGCACGAGAATTCTGGTTTTGAGAATTACCCGACGTTGAGGGCAATACCTAGCAATGTGCCTCGGGTCACCACAAGTATAACAAGACCTCGGTTGTCGAGACTGCTGGCCGACAAACTGATCCTGTCGACCTGAATACCCCTCTGAAAGCTCTGGAGAGGAGGTGCATCAATAGGGGCTGACTGATCAAAATAAGTCACATAAGATCCACGACCACCTGGGGCTTCCTGGGACATCTGAAGTGCTGAATTAAATGGCCTGGAAGGATCACCTTTGCCCTGATTACTCCCGCCTATAGATGAGGCACCATTGAATCCACCGGAACAATGAGGTTTCTTGTCTGACCCCCGACCTCCCATCCCAAGAACCGACTCAACTCTCCTGGCCACATTGGCCGCGTCCTGAAAGGAAATCTCAGCCCTTGTGTCTTTGGCCATCTGCAACATGATGGGATGAGCAAGGCCCTCAATAAATCTCCTCTCTCTCTCTCTCTCTCTCTCTCTCTCTCTCTCTCTCTCTCTCTCTCTCTCTCTGTGGGTAACAAAAGAATAGCATGCGGAGCCAAATCCACAAAGCGGTTCTCATACTGCGTGACTGTCATACCGCCCTGCTGAAGACGCTCGAACTGACGACGCTTCTCTTCTCTAATAGTGATAGGCAAAAATTTCTCCAAAAAGAGGTGAGAAAACTGATCCCAAGTCAGAGTAGGTGACCCAGCTGGTCTAGTCAACAAATAATCCTTCCACCATTTCTTGGCAGAACCAGTCATCTGAAACGCGGCAAAGTCGACCACATTGGTCTCCAAAATACTCTTATTATGAAGAACCTCGTGATAGTTGTCCAGATATTCCTGAGAATCCTCTAAAGTAGCATCGTTGAAGTGAACAGGGAAAAGCTTGATGAACCTGTCCAGTCTCCACAAAGCATCGGAAGTCATAGCTGCCCCATCAACAATCGGGGCTGCAACAACTGTCCGAACTACCCCAACTGGGTTGGCTGCTGGGTTCTGGACCTGAGGAGTAGTCTGATTAGGAATGTGGGTAGTAGGAGTATGGACCCCTCATCCAGCCTGAGATACGACTGCTACAACAATGAGTGCGCTAGTCTGGGCTACACCCTCCATAAAGCCCACTAATCGGACCAAAGCATACTGAAGCACCGGGGTAGCAATGAACCCCTCATCAATCTCAACCTGGGGCTCCGCAGCTGGGGCAGTAGTATGAGCAACGGGCTAAGTCCTGCCTCTGCCTCGGCCTCTGCCCCTAATAAGAGTTGCTGCTGCTGCTGCTGGAGGACCGGATTGTTGGTCAACGGAAGAGGAAACACGTGTTCTCACCATCTGTGAGAGAATATAAGAGTTCAATCAGTATTGTTTTTGAGATATCAAGAATCGCACAACAGAGTTGAAATAAAATGAGTTTGTTCCTAACTTCATAACCTCTGAGAGATAAGTACAGACGTCTCTGCACCGATCCCTTAGACTCTATTAAGTTTATTCGTGAATTGTGAGACCTAGGCAACCTAGAGCTCTGATACCAACTTGTCACGACCCAAATTCCCAACCCACAGGATCGTGATAGCGCCTGACACCACACTTGCTAGGAAAGCCAATGTTAGAACTGAAGTAACCATTTTCTTTTAACAATTTGCTTAAACATGAATAAACAATTCAAAAATGACTACTGAATCTAATATTTCCCAATAAATAACTTCATGAATAATAACAGAATAAATAAATCGAACCACAAACTAAATATTTACTATATAACTACCTAGGGTCTGGTGTCACAATTCACGAACTGCTAAAGAGTACTACAAATAAATGGGCTGAAAGAAATATGTCTCTGTTTTGAATGGTATCTAAATAAATAAGGGAAGACTCCAGGAATCTGCGGACGCTAGCAGATCTACCTCGTGTCTCCGCGTAAAGACTCAACTATGCTTAAAGATCAGCTTTGACCGGTTCCTGGATCTGCACAAGAAGTGCAGAGTGTAGTATCAGTACAACCGACCCCATGTACTGAGTAAGTGCCGAGCCTAACCTCGGCGAAGTAGTGACGAGGCTAGGATAGGACACCACATAAAAACCTGGACATTTATAAAAATACTAGCAGCAATAATAGCAATTAAAGAGTTAACATTATATCCAATAATGGGAAGGGATCATGCTACGGGGAATTTAACATAAGGAATGAGAAAAACAACAATACAACAATAAACAATAATTAACAATAATTTAAAGCAACAAGGATAGAAAAGGATCTCGCACGGCACCACCCTTCGTGCTTTTACTCTCATCCTCCCCATATCATAATAAGCATACACGACATCACCCTTCGTGCTTTTACTCTCATAATATATTTCATTCAGGAACGACATCACCCTTCGTGCTTTTACTCTCACAATGTATTTTATTTAGGAACGACATCATCCTTCGTGCTTTACACTCTTCCTCACAATAGAATATATTTGGATCATGCACGACATCAACCCTTCATGGTTTACACTCCTCCTTACCAATCACAGAGTCATTAACAATATACAAAGAGGAATTTCGCAGGAAATCGATATTTCATCATAGTTTCTATTTACATTTATCATTTCAATCTCAATTCAATATCCACAATATTATCCATCATGGTGGAACCGGGTACCAAACTTCCAACATTTCAACAATAACGATAATCACAAGTAATAGGCTTTACAAGTACGAAAATAACAAGAATTTACTTTCACTCGCATATTATGACCTGATCACAATGTATAGGTGAGGTGACGGGTACCAAACTTCCAACATTTCAACAATAACGATAATCACAAGTAATAGGCTTTACAAGTACGAAAATAACAAGAATTTACTTTCACTCGCATATTATGACCTGATCACAACGTATAGGTACTCGTCACCTCACCTATACATTGGATTTAGCAACAAAACAGGTAACAAGTAGTCACACAATACATATTCCCTCAAGCTAAGGTTAGACACAATACTTACCTCGAATTCGCAGGCCACTCACTGCTCAAGCACTGCTTTTCCTTTAGAATTGGGCTTCAACTCACTCGAATCTAATCAAAATTGGGTTCAATATCGTTAATTATTGCTAAAGGTATTAACTTTAATGAAAAACTATGGTTTTACTATGTTTTCTTATCAAACTCGAGGTTCAGACCAAAATTCGTTTACCCATTCTCCCCCGAGCATGGATATACAATTGGTTTTGGAATCCGACCTCAATTCGAGGTCTAACTCCCAAAATTTGAAATTCCTAAGTTCTACCCAAAACCCCCCAATTTTTACCATGAAAGCTCTAGATTTTTGGTTGAAATCTTGTTAAAAGTTGTTAAGGATTGAGAGGAATTAGTTAGGGATCACTTTCCAATAATTTGGAGAAGTTTGGATCTTTGGAAAATCGCCTATGGAGGTTTAGGGTTTGAGAAAATTGAAAAATGGGTGAAAATCCCGTCAAAAATCTTTTTTAACAAGCTGCGGGTATCGCAATTGCGATCAGGGGTTCGCAATTGCGAACCCTTCGGATTTTAGTAGTCATCGCAAATGCGATGAAAATGACGCATTTGCGACATATGGAGAGTTCGCATTTGCGTCCAGAAAATCTCGCATTTGCGAGATCTGAGGATAGCCTATTTGCGAGATCAGAGACCTGCCAACACCAGACATCAGCTGTGCAGATTTTTCTAAGTTTAAACACTCCGTAGCCTACCCAAAACTCATCCGAGCCCTCGGGGCTCCAAACCAAACATGCACGCAAGTCTAAAAACACCACACGGACTTGATCGTGCAATCAAACCATCAAAATAACATCAAAACTACAAATTTAACCTCAAAACACAAGATTTTCTTAAGAACACTCAAATTTCTAACTTTTTAACCGGATATCCAACTCACATCAAATCAACCTCGATTCTCATCAAACTTCACATATAAGACTTAAATATCACAAAAAACTTGTTCCGGGCTCCGGAATCAAAATACGGGCCCGACACCAACAATTTCACCTATTATTTCATTTCTTTATTTCCTGTAATAACCAGCACAATAATTTTCTTCAAAAATTATTTTCTAAGGATAGGGACCTCAAAATTCAATTTCGGGCATATGCCCAAGTCCCATATTTTACTGCGGACCTCCCGGTATCGTTGGAATACAGATCCGGGTCAGTTTACTAAAAATGTTGACCAAAGTCAACTAAAACTAATTTTTTAACTCTAAAAATTATCGTTTCTCAAATTTTTACATAAAATCTTTCCGGATTCACACCCGGACTATGCATGCAAATCAAGGTAATCAAAATTAGTCTCTATTTTTATGGCTAATATGTCTGGAATGGAGTCTTAATTCATAAGATGACCCTTTTGGGTCATCACAAAGTGCTTCAGTCCTAGATGTATCAAAGATGTATAAAAGCTGTATGTTTGATGTATCACAATGAATTACAGTGTATTATATATGTATATCTCATCAAGACATAAAATATGGCACCTTATTCCCTGTGTTGAAGAAACCAGTAGAGAAGTCCTCACGCGTTGACCTATCTGTCATTTACCAATTCAATATGCGTGGTGTATGATCTCCAACGCGAACAACAAACTTTTGATCACCTACAGTGCAACATTCATAGAACCACACCTGTAGTGCAAGAGGAAATCCACCAATCCTATAAAACTTAGGCTTTCCCCTCAACATGTCCCTCACTGACTTCATTAAAGCTCGAAACGCAATCTTACCCCAGGGAAACGACACATACTCACCACTCTCGACAAGATGGAAATAACGTTTACTTATAAGTGTCTTCTGAGCCTGAGTGGACATTAGAAATGTGTTTATGAAATAAATGATTGCAATATTAACTCCATCTTCATCAAACTGCCATTTCTTCTTCTCAAAACAATCGATAAGCGACTTCTTTGACATCACTTCAAAATCAGAAAAATAAGTATCCACCAACCTATTGGGTCCACTGAATTTACCCTCAACATGTTCATTACCGCAACAGTTTAAACCACTTACAACACCAAATTCTCGAAGACCAAAACGTAAAACACGTTCGTCATTCAATTTCACATAAAATTGATCAAACTTATCTTGAACCAACTCCCTAAACATTAAAGAACGAATAAGTTGTGTCTGAATAGAAACTCGAGGTAAATCAAGGAAATATCCAAAACAGCTTTCCCTAAACATCCAAAGTTGGACATTATTTAACTTTGACTGTAAACCGATACGGTGTCCACATTAGTGTATGATGACCAATGAGTAACAGGAAAAGGCTCACCAACTGGAAGATACAGCTTCCAAGGCTACAAATACATGACACGAATTAAAAACAAACAAATACAAACTAAATCCAATTTTAAAAGAAGATTCAACAATAGAATAAATTATAACTGAAATTGTATGTACCTTACAAACTTTGTCAGGAATTTTAATTTTTTCTGCCTTCTGAACCTTACTTTTTTTTGGTTTGACACCCAAATTCACTTCGTCCTCCACGACACGTTTTCTTCCCTTGATCATCATCCACTATAACCTTTTTTCTCTTCTTTTTCTCAGATAGTCCAACAACATCTTTTCGAGATTCTAGCACTTTAACATTGTCGAAACGATTTGTCTTTGCATATTTCATTCATCAATCGATTTCTCAACTAAAACCGGGTTGAATGAGGAGATAAACTCATCGATCTAGTTTATCTTCTCATGTTGCTCGATTTCTCAATTGAAACCGACTTTGAATAAGGTGATGAACTCATCGAACGAGTTTGTCTTCTCATATTGCTTTGTTTTACAATTCAAACTAGGTTCAATGAGAATTTTTTTAAAAAAAAATATACGAACAAACGGTTACAAAAATTTGTGAAGAAATTAATACAAAAATTAGACCAAAAATTACAAAATCGTCTATAACATATATATACGATGAACTCTAACTACACAATTCAGTTGCAAAGCCTTAAGAAAAACAACATCGCTTCTACAGAAACACATGCAATCTAAAAAATATACAAAACAAGAGGTTTTCTACTCCAAATTACCTGGAATCAGACGAAAATAATCGCAAATGTATCTTGTTTTGTCGTCAATTTCAGCAATTTTGGTTCAATTTAGGAAAACATCGTAGAAAGAGAGAGAGAGAGAGAGAGAGAGAGAGAGAGAGAGAGAGAGAGAGAGAAATTGGTGTTGTATACAAAAAATAACGGATACAAAAACTGACATTAATTGAAACTATTTGGGCCAAAAATGAAATTTGGGCCTTTTGTAGTAGATATTTTGTTTTGGGCTATTTTTGATTGGGAAAGTTTGTAGAGTGACAGTTTGGGTAATTTTCCCTATTATTCCCTACTCTTATAGTCTTACCAAAAGAAATTGTTTTGTCGTTGAGATTTCAATAATACAGTACTCTTCGAATTATCATATTTTGATCATTAAATTATCTCTTTCAAAACATATTTCTCTTCATATATTATTTCCTAATTTGTTGTTCATTTAAATCATGGCAACAATAAGTTAAGCTTACTTAAACACATTAATCTAGTTATAGAAGAAAATACTTCTTATGCTTTTAATTGTTTTGCTTATGAGATTGTCACTGATGAGAAGTGCATTGTTCACACAAAAAATTATAAAAGTAACTACTTGACCATTGTATTGTACAATGCTAAGCACACCCAATAGAAAAGACAGAGATATGTTTGGTACGTGCCGCGAACAACTAAACACGTGATGTGTTTTCCTCTTGACATGTTAGTAAGAGGATTTTACACATGAAGTTAGATAAAAACATAAGATTATTGTTACGAATACACTATATTGTGGATTTCCATTTCTACTCATAAAGCTACTTGAAGAAGTTTGTAATCAATCAAGTAGATTGCGTTCATGCAAGCAACTTTCAAGTAGCTCCTGCAGAAAACTTGCACGCAAATCTAGAAAAATCTTGTGGAAGCTTCCTAAAGCAAGAAACTTGAAAGTAGCTCATGTAGACAGCTTACGAGTAATTCATGCAGGCAACTTACAAGCAACTCCAGAAAAGCCTTCCAGCTGCTTCCTAAAAGCCTCGCAACAACTTCATTTCTTCTATAAATAGGGAGACAAAATGATTTATTTGTATATCAGTTTGAAGTTGAATAATATATCACTATTTATAGAAGTCGAGCAAATACTTTGATAGCATCAAAGGTATGGACTTTCTTTTTCTTAAATAATGGCAAATCTTTCTAAACTTGAATTTGTAGCCCTGGATATATCGGGCAAAACATAATTGTCTTGGGTGCTTGATGTTGAAATTCATATTAATGCGATAGGCTGACAGATGCCATCAAAAATAAAAATCAGGTATCAAATCAAGATCATGCCAAAGTAATGATATTCCGACATATCACCTCGACAAAGGTTTTAAAATATGATCTCACTATTAAAATCCACTTATATTGTGGAATAATATGAAAGATAGATATAACCACCTGAAGATGATCGTTCTGCCACAAAAATATTATGATTGAACTTATTTAAGGCTACAATATTTTAAATCTATTAATGAGTATAATTCTACTATGTTTAAAATTATTTTGCTATTGAAATTATGTGGAGATAATCTCATTGATATGATATACTGGAGAAAACTTTATATATCTTCTATGCCTCGAATATGTTCTTGCACCAGCAATAAGAGAGATGGGATTCAGAAAATATCCTGATTTAATTGCACAACTGCTTGTAGTCGAGCAACATAATGGGAGTGAGAAACCATGAGAGCTGACCTACTAGTTCTACTCCATTCTTTTTGAAGTGAATGAGACGAACTTCCACTAGGCTAAGCGTGAAAAAGGTTGTGGCCTCAGTCGCAGTCATGACTGTGTCGGGGGAAGAACCTAATCATGGCAGTCATAATGCACCAAAGAATACCCTTTACCACCAACAGTGAAAACGGAATAAATAAAAGCATGAAGCAGTGTAAACGAAAAAAATGCAAGTTATAGATGTGGAAGAAAAGAGCATTGGTCATGTACCTGTCGTATGCCAAAAAACCAGGTTGAGCTTTATCAAGCCTTCCTAAAGAAGACAGAAAAGAATGCTGAAGCAAATTTTATTTCTGAAGATAATGTTGACTTCATGCATTTGGTGTAACTGATTTCTCTGTACTCCCCGAATGAGAATAAATCATTTGATTTTCTATGGATATGTAGAAACTTGAATATTTTGATTTTTGTTGTATTATCTAGTATGCTCATGTTAATGCAATTCTTGTAAAAATAATTACAAGTCATGTTTTAATAATAATATTTACTATAATATTTATTGCTTATATCATTTTATTGAGAAGAATATGGATATTTCTCAAATTATATTTGGATCAAAGACTAATAATGAATTTGTGTGATCTATAGTGGAATAACCCATGCCATATTCAAATATCAAAAATAAATTTCTTATTTGCATAAGGAAAAGGCAAATAGTTTTATAATTTTTGATAATATAAGTTTGATTGAAAGCTTCGGAAGAGCCACTATATTTCTGCCTAAGGGAACAAAACTTATTATAGATGATATATTATTTCTTCCAAGTCCCCCCAAAAAAATGTGTTGAGTTTTAAAGATATCCATCAGAATGGAATCATCAAACAGACAAGAACTATATCAACCCTGTCGAGGTGGAGATTAGAGATCAACATGCTCATTACTTCCATGTAGATGAAGATCCACATGGTAAACTATGGCATCACGACATCGGGAAATTCCTTGCAATCAGAGAGTACCCAGAGAATGTTACTAATAATCATAAGCGAGCCCTCAGGAGGTTGGCGAATCATTTTTTCCTTAACGGGGAAGTCCTGTACACGAGGACCCTAGACTTGGGTTTCTTGAGATGTGTCGATGCCGCTGTAACGACCTGATCGGTCGTTTTGCGTTATCGGACCTGTTCCCCTAAATGAAACTTCCCATAATAGTTTATTATGATTTATGACTTGCGGGGACTGGTGGTTCGGGATTCGGAAGTGTTTAGAGTGCTATAGGAACACTTGGTTCCTTAAGGTTGGCCTTTAAGGCCAAGTTTGACTTCGGTCAATATTTTTAGTACACGACCTCGGAATTGAGTTTCGATGGTTCCACTAGCTTTGTATGATGATTTCGGACTTGGGCGTATGTTCGGAATGGGTTTTGGATGACCCGGGAGAGTTTCGGCACCAAATATCAAAATAAGGATTTCCTTAAGTTAATATTGTGGTTTGGGATGTGTTTTTGTGTTATCGAGGTCTGAACGAAATTATGAGACCGGGAATAGTTCCGTTATATCATTTATGACTTGCCTACAAATTTTGGTGTCATTCCGAGTAGTATAGGTCGGTTCGGCGCATTGTTAGCGAATTCTAGGATTATAAGTTCAAAGTTTGATTCAATTTGGTTTTGGGGTCAAATTCTTAGTTTTGTTGTTTTTTTTCATGTTCTGTAAATTTGAGAGAGTCCGTATCATGAATATAGACCTGCCAGTGCCTTTGGACGGGGTCCAGGGGCTCGGGTGAGTTTCGGACCCCTCGGAGTTAAATGCAAAACACCAGAATTTCTGTGTCTGGTTTCCTTCTATGCGTTCGCGGTTGCTCTGCCGCGTTCGCATAGAAGGATCTGGGCGGGAGTGAAAATTTGCCCTATGCAAACTCTGCGTTCGCATAGGGTAGGGCATTGGCCCAGACCAGCTTATCCCTTACTCAGTGTGTTCGCATCCCCCAGTCGCGTTCGCGTAGGTCTAGCCTAGCTAGCTTCCCCGTCCGCGAAGACCACTCCGCGTTCGCATAGAAGGCTTCATCAGGCCTGGCCCTTTGTTCATCGCGAACGCACTGCCCCTGATGTGTTCGTATAGAAGGGGCAGCTGGGCAGTGTGTTTTTATAACGAGATTTAATTCATTTTTCTCATCTTCTTCTTCTTCCTTGGGACGATTTTCAGCATTCAAAAGGGGCAAACAACCTAGTTATTGAAGGTAAGTAAATTCTACCCTATTATTAGTTTTATGCATGGAGTACAAACTAAATTAACTATCTAATTAGTGAAAATTAAGGATTTGGGGTAGTAACCTAGGACTTTTGAAAATGTAGAAAATTACCCGCGCATTGGCTATGAATTCATACAAAAATCATATATTAACGATCCTTAGGTTATGGGTGAGTGTTTCCTTCGAGAATTTTCGGAATCCGGGCATGCGGGCCCGGGATTGGATTTTGGGATTTCTACAAGAATGGTGAATTTGACTAAATAATAGGAGAATTTCATGCTTTGAATATAAATTGATATATTTGTATAATATTTGGCTAGTTTCGAGTCCGTGGGTGTTGAGTTTGGAGTTTCGGGCGCATTCTTGACCCCGGGAGTAGGTGCGACGCGAGGTGAGTCTCCTTTCTAACCTTGTAAGAGGGAACTGTCCCCTAGGTGATTTAAATGCTATATGTGATAGGGGGCTACGTACATNTGAGTCTCCTTTCTAACCTTGTAAGAGGGAACTGTCCCCCTAGGTGATTTAAATGCTATATGTGATAATTGTGAGGAGGCTACGTATGTACAAAGTGACGAGAGTCCGTACGTAGCGGCTATTACTATTATGTCCGGGTAGTTAGGCCCACATCATGCCTTGTGTTTTACTTGATATGAACTATATGCTTAATAAATTAAATGTTACATGCGGCTTATTTCTCTGAGCTCTGGAATTTGAGAAAACTTGTAAGGAATTATTCACTAAAAAGTAATTTAAAAAGGAATAATGTGTGTGCATGTGACCGCTTCGTAATTTACATTCCACGAGCAGAGTGTGATTTTCCCCACTCTTATGGGAACGGGCCGTACTCCACGGCGGATTGAGAGATGCATTTTTGGTTCGGGCCATTCGATCCTCGGCAGTGCATAGAGAGGATTACTTTATGGCAAAGATGCACTTTTGGTTCTGGCCGTTTGATCCTCGAGAGTGCATATATGTGGGTACTTTATGGAAAGGTGCACTTATGGCTCGGGCCGTTCGACCCTCGGCAGTGCACGGACACGACTATCTTATGACTCCGACCGGTTGTCCTTACCCTGCATGCACATGATTTATCTGTTACTAAATTCATGGACGTTGATTTGACAGATATTTGGGGGAAGGTGAAGTAGTAATTGTTTTATTCATTCCCAGTACTTCCTTGGATTTCAGTGCCTTATATATATTTGTTGCTTCACTGCCTTTACATGCCTACCGTTTCCATCATATTCTGTTAATTATACTGTTGGACCTTAGTGAGTGTTCAGTCGACCTCTCATCACTACCTCTTCGAGGTTAGGCGGGATACTCACTGGGTAAATATATATTTATGTACTCATGCTACGCTTCTGTACTTAATTGTACAGGTTCTGAGGGTGGTGCATCTGGTTGTCGGACCGTAGCTTGATTTTGATTATAGACGGACCTGACTTCACGGTGAGCTGCTTTCTCCTGGCGATCTCCGGCATCACCATGGGGTTTCTTTTGCTTATTTCCCATCTATTTCCTTCAGACATTGGGACTGTATATTATATCTTTTGTATATTCTGTTAGTATGCCCGTAGGACTTCTGACACTAGTTCCTGGAACACACGTGTTAGTTATTATGGATTTCGGGTTTGTATATATATTGCTCACGCCTCTTCATGGCTGATTTTGATTAAAAACTGGCTAATTATCCTTGTCGATTCATGTTTTATGTTTTAAAAACTGAGTATATGTTGAAATGTTTAATCTAATAAGAAAGAACCCTTTGTATATTGAGTGTTGGCTTGACTGAACCCGCTGTTGGGCGCCATCACGACCTAAGTTAGGATTTTGGGTCGTGAAAACATGGTATCAGAGCAGTAGGTTCACGTAAGTCTCACGAGTCATGGGCAAACCCAGTAGAATCTTGCAGATCGGTATGGAGACGTCTGTACTTATCTTCAGGAGGCTATAGGGTGTTAGGAAACCTATCTTTGTTCTTATTCTATCATGAAGTCGATGATTTACTAAACTCATTCTTCTGTTCTCGCACAGATGGTGAGGACGCGTGCATCTGATGTTCCAGACCTGGGAAGGACCGCTACCCCCATTGTCCGAGGCCGCGGCAGAGGCTGGGGGAGGGAACCAGCCCGCGGTAGGGGACGAGGGCGTCCCAGAGCTATCCCGGTTCCGCCACCAGAGGACCCTATTATAGAGGAGCAGGACGAGGTGCCTCCAGCAGACCCTGCTCCAGTAGAATTCATGACGGTGGCAGGCTTCCAGGCAGTCATGGGCCGTATGATGAGATTTATGGACACCATGTCCCAGGCTGGTTTATTTCCAGCAGATCCTACCACTTCTCAGGCGGGAGGGGGAGTCCAGACCCCTACTGCCCAGGCTGCAGGCCAGACAACAACATTACATCATGCCCCGGGTACACTGCCCGTGGGTGGGGTCCAACCTGTTGCAGCATCACCTGAGCCCAGACCAGCTGCGGACAGTGATCCGTAGAAGTTATTAGATAGATGGACTCGATTGCACCCTCCAGTATTTGGGGGTGATCGAGGCAAGGATGCCCAGGATTTTGTGGATAGGTGTAGGGACAGACTGCACAACATGAAGATACTAGAGTCCCATGGAGTGGATTTCACAACTTTCAGTTGGAGGGCAGATCTTGTAGGTGGTGGCAGTCTTATATTCTCAGTAGGCCAGCAGATTCTCCTCCTGTCACTTGGGAGCAGTTCACGCAGATGTTTCTAGATAGATATATCCCACCCTCTAAGAGTGAATAGCTGTGGTATCGGTTTGAGCAGCTAGAGCAGGGACAGATGTCAGTGATAGATTATGAGGCCAGATTTTCAGAGTTGTCTCGCCATGCACTCATGATACTACCTACTAATGCAGATAGGGTGCAGAGATTTGTGGCTGGGTTGCATCCAGGTATTAGGGCCACCATGGCCCGAGAGGTGGAGATGGGTACTCCTTATCAGCTCGTGGTAGAGATTGCTCGCAGGATCGAGGGGTATCGGTCGAGGAACAGGGAGCAGAGCCAGCAGGACAATAGGGCTAGATTCTCTGGAGATTTCAGAGGTGCCCCAACTAGGGGCAGAGTTCAGTTTAGCAGTGGTCAGCCTAGCAGGTCTTTATATTCAACACCTCCACTACCTCCCCGAGGTGTTCCAGCGAGGCCTCATTTTAGCACCATTCCAGAGCGTTCCTACCGTCCTCCAGCCATTCAGAGTTCACCCAGTGGTTATCCCAGTCATCCGAGATCCTCCAACCCCTACTTCAGTGCTATGCTAAAGGGACATCACCCTCCGGCCGTTCAGGGTTCTTTTTCGGGGCAACAGACTATGGTACCTGAGAGTTGTTATGAGTGTGGAGAGCTAGGTCATATGAGGAGGAAATTTCCCAGGTTTCGAGGCAAGGCCGTACAACAGGGTTATCAGCTGATGGGTCCTGCACCAGCAGTCCGGCCACCTAGAGGTGGAGGATAGGTCGGTAGGGGTCGTCCTAGAGGTGGAGGCCAGTCAGGGGGAGGTCAGGCAGCTCCTGTTCACCCTGGTGGAGATCAGTCTTCTGGTACTCCAGCCAGATTCTATGCCATTCCGGCCAGATCAGATGCAGTGGCCTTAGACGCCGTGATCACAAGTATTATCTCAGTATGTGGTAGAGAGGCTTCAGTATTATTTGATCTAGGATCCACCTATTCATATGTTTCAACATTATTTTCTCATTTTTCTGGATGCTCCTCGCGAGTCCTTGGGTTCTCCTATATATGTTTTCACTCCTGTGGGCGATTCTGTGGTGGTAGACCGGATTTATCGGTCTTGTGTGATCTCCTTTTGTGGGTTCGAGACTAGAGCAGACCTTTTATTGCTCGACATGGTTGATTTTGAGATTATTCTAGGCATGGATTGGCTATCTCCTTATCATTCCGTGCTAGATTGCCATGCCAAGACAGTTACTTTAGCCATGCCCGAGTCGCTTAGGCTGGAGTGGATAGGTTCCTCAGTTAGTGCAGCCAGCCGGGTTATTTCATTCATGAAGGCTCGGCATATGGTCGAGAAGGGTTGTCTGGCCTATTTTGCTTATGGGAGGGACACCACCGCTGAGTCTCCGACGATTGATTCAGTTCCAACGGTTCGAGGGTTTGCTGATGTATTTCCTTCAGACCTTCCAGGCATGCCTCCGGACCGTGATATTGATTTTTACATTGATTTAGCTCCAGGCACCCAGCCTATATGTATTCCTCCGTACTGTATGGCTCCGAAGGAGTTGAAGGAGCAGCTTGAGGATTTGTTAGCTAAGGGGTTCATCAGACCGAGTGTATCACCGTGGGGTGCTCCAGTTCTATTCGTAAAGAAGAAGGATGGGTCAATGCGGATGTGTATTAATTACCGCTAGTTGAACAAGGTCACCATTAAGAATAAGTATCCTTTGCCGCGAATTGATGATTTGTTTGACCAGTTGCAGGGTGCTCAGGTGTTTTCTAAGATTGATTTGAGATCGGGATATCATCGGTTGAAGATTCGGGCCTCAGATGTTCCGAAGACTGCTTTTCGTAGGAGATATGGACACTATGAGTTCCTGGTGATGTCCTTTGGCTTGACTAATGCCCAACAACATTCATGGACTTGATTAATAGGGTGTTCAAGCCATATATTTATTCCTTTGTTATTGTCTTTATTGATTACATCTTGATTTAATCACGTAGCCTGGGGGAGCACGAGCAACATTTGAGAGTTGTGCTCCAGACCTTGCGGGAACAGAAGCTATATGCTAAGTTCTCCAAGTGTGAGTTCTGGTTGGATTCCGTAGCATTCCTGGGGATGTAGTATCCAGAGAGGGTATCAAGGTTGATACTCAGAAGATCAAGGCTGTTCAGAGTTGGTCGCGTCCTACCTCAGCTACAGAGATCATGAGCTTTTTGGGCCTGGCAGGATATTATCGCCGATTTGTGGAGGGGTTCTCTTCTATTGCAACTCCATTGACCATTGACTCAGAAGAATTCCCCGTTCTGATGGTCTGACGAGTGTGATGCGAGCTTTCAGAAGATCAAGACAACATTGACCTCAACACCAGTTTTAGTATTGCCTTCCGGTTCTGGGATGTATACATTATATTGCGGCGCTTAGCGCGTTGGCTTGGGGTATGTGTTGATGCAGGAAAGGAGAGTTATTGATTATGCTTCACGCCAGCTGAAGGTTCATGAGAAGAATTACCTTGTGCACGACTTGGAGTTGGCGGGGATTGGTCATGCTCTTAAGATTTGGAGGCACTACTTGTATGAAGTGTCTTGTGAGGTTTATACAGACCACCGTAGCTTGTAGCACTTGTTCTAGCACTTGTTCAAGCAGAGGGATCTTAATTTGAGGCAGCGCAGATGGATTGAGTTGTTGAAGGATTATGATATCACCATTCTTTATCATCCGGGCAAGGAAAATGTGGTAGTAGATGCTTTGAGCAGGAAGGCGGAGAGTATGGGTAGCTTGGCTTATATTGCAGCATAGGAGAGACCTTTAGCCTTGGACATTCAGTCCTTGGCCAATCGCCTGGTGAGATTATACCTTTCAGAGCCTCGTCGAGTTTTAGCACATGTGGTTGCTCAGTCTTTGTTATTTTGGGAGATTAAGGCTCGGCAGTATGATGATCCGTGTTTGGCAGAGTTACGGGAGGCAGTGGTTCAGGGTAGGGCCAAGGAGGTTACTATTGGCGAGGATGGTGTTCTGAGACTTCAGTGCCGCTTATGTGTTCCTAATGTTGATGGCCTGAGGGAGAGGATTCTAGAGGAGGCACACAGTTCTCAGTATTCTGTTCATCCTGGTGCTACGAAGATGTATCGTGATTTGAAGCAGCATTACTGGTGGAGACGGATGAAGAGGGACATCGTGGAGTATGTGACTAGGTGTCTTAATTGCCAGCAGGTGAAGTATGAGCACCAGAGGCCAGGAGGCCGACTTCAGCAGATGCCCATTCCTGAGTGGAAATAGGAGTGCATCACTATGGACTTCGTGGTTGGGTTGCCTCATACTTTGCGGAAGGTTGACGCGGTTTGGGTCATTGTGGACAGATTGACCAAATCGGCACATTTCATTCCAGTATCTACTACTTATACTTCTGAGAGGTTAGCCCAGATATACATTCGGGAGATAGTCCGGTTGCGCGGTGTGCCGGTGTAGATCGAGGTCCTCTGTTCACCTCGCATTTCTGGAGAGTATTGCATAGTGAGATGGGCACCCAGATAGATCTCAACACAATATTTCACCCTCAGACTGATGGTCAGTCGGAGCGTACAGTTCAGATATTGGAGGACATGCTCAAGGCATGCGTGATTGACTTCGGAGGTCAGTGAGATCAGTTCTTGCCTTTGGCCGAGTTTTCTTACAATAATAGCTACCAGTCCAGCATCGAGATGACTCCATTTGAGGCTTTGTATGGTCGGCGATGTCGTTCCCCTATCGGGTGGTTTGAGCCTGGTGAGGCTAAGTTATATGGTACCGACCTGGTGAGGGATGCTTTGGAAAGGGTGAAGTTAATTCAGGAGAGGCTCCGCACAACACAGTCCAGACATAAGAGTTATGCAAATCAGAGGGCGCGTGATGTATCCTTTATGGAGGGAGACAAGGTTTTGTTGAACGTCTCGCCGATGAAGGCTATTATGAGGTTTGGGAAGAAGGGCAAGCTGAGCCCGAGATTTATAGGTCCCTTCGAGGTGTTGAGGCGAGTTGGAGAGGTTGCTTGTGAGCTAGCCTTACCTCCCAGTTTATCAGGAGTTCATCTGGTCTTTCATGTATCCATGCTCCGGAGGTACCACGCCGACATCTCTCACGTGGTTGATTTCAAAATTATTCAGTTCGATGAGAGGTTGGGCTACGAGGAGGAGCCAGTTGCTATTACTGATAGGCAGGATCGCCAACTGAGGTCTAAGAGAGTTTCTGCAGTGAAGGTCCAGTGGAGGGGCCAACCAGTCGAGGAAGCGACATGGGAGTCCGAGGAGGACATGCGGAGCAGATATCCACACTTATTCAACACTTCAGGTATGATTCTAGACCTGTTCGAGGACGAACGTTTGTTTAAGAGGTGGATAATGTAACAACCCGACCGGTCGTTTTGCGTTATCGGACCCCGTTCCCCTAAATAAAACTTCCCATAGCGGCTTATTATGATTTATGACTTGCGGGGACTGGTGGTTCGGGATTCAAAAGTGTTTAGAGTGCTATAGGAACACTTGGTTCCTTAAGGTTGGCCTTTAAGTCCAAGTTTGACTTTGGTCAACATTTTTAGTAAACGACCTCAGAATCAAGTTTTGACAGTTCCAGTAGCTTCGTATAATGATTTCGGACTTGGGCGTATGTTCAGAATGGGTTTTGGATGACCCGGGAGCGTTTCGGCGCCAAATATCGAAATAAGGATTTCCTTAAGTTAATATTGCGGTTTGGGATGTGTTTTTGTGTTATCGAGGTCCGAACGGAATTCTGAGATTGGGAATAGTTCTATTATGTCATTTATGACTTGCCTGCAAAATTTGGTGTCATTCCGAGTAGTATAGGTCGGTTCGGCGCATTGTTAGCGAATTCTAGGACTTTAAGTTCAAAGTTTGATTCAATTTGGTTTTGGGGTCAAATTCTTAGTTTCGTTGTTGTTTTTCACGTTTCGTAAATTCGAGCGAGTCCGTATCATGAATACAGACCTGCCAGTACCTTTGGACGGGGTCCCGAGGGGCTTGGGTGAGTTTCGGACCCCTCGGAGTTAAATGCAAAACACCAGAATTTCTGTGTCTGGTTTCCTTCTATGC
The DNA here is from genome assembly GCA_005239525.1 of Nicotiana knightiana. NCBI lineage: Eukaryota > Viridiplantae > Streptophyta > Magnoliopsida > Solanales > Solanaceae > Nicotiana > Nicotiana knightiana. The sequence goes on along the minus strand of ML423167.1, from coordinate 15,365 downwards.
GTTAGCGGTTGCTCTGCCGCGTTCGCATAGAAGGATCTGGGCGGGAGTGAAAATTTTCCCTATGCGAAATCTGTGTTCGCATAGGGTAGGGCATTGGGCGGAACCTGCTTAGCCCTTACTCAGTGCGTTCGCACCCCTCCCCCCTTCCCCAGCCGCGTTCGCATAAGTCTAGCCTAGCTAGCCTCCACGTTCACGAAGACCTCTCCGCATTCGCATAGAAGGCCTCATCAGGCCTGGCCATTTGTTCATTGCGAACACACTGCCCCTGATGCGTTCGCATAGAAGGGGCAGCTGGGCAGTGTGTTTTTATAACGGGATTTAATTCATTTTCCTCGTCTTCTTCTTCTTCCTTGGGACGATTTTCAGCATTCAATAGGGACAAACAACCTAGTAATTGAAGGTAAGTAAATTCTACCCTAATATTAGTTTCATGCATGGATTACAAACTAAATTAACTACCTAATTAGTGAAAATTAAGGATTTGGGGCAGTAACCTAGGGCTTTTGAAAATGTAGAAAATTACCCGCGCATTGGCTATGAATTCATATAAAAATCATATATTAACGATCTTTAGGTTATGGGTGAGTGTTTCCTTCGAGAATTTTCGGAATCCGGACATGCGGTTCCGGGGTTGGATTTTGGGATTTCTTCAAGAATGGTGAATTTGACTAAATAATAGGAGAATTACATGCTTTGAATATAAATTGATATATTTGTATAACATTTGTCTAGTTTCGAGTCCGTGGGTGTCGAGTTCGGAGTTTCGGGCGCATTCTTGACCCGGCGAGTAAGTGCGACGCGGGGTGAGTCTCCTTTATAACCTTATAAGAGGGAACTGTCCCCCTATGTGATTTAAATGCTATATGTGATAATTGTGGGGGCTACGTACGTACAAAGTAACGAGAGTCCGTACGTAGCGGCTATTACTATTATGTCCGGGTAGTTAGTCCCACATCGTGCCTTGTGTTTTACTTGATATGAACTATATGCTTAATAAATTAAATGTTACATGCGGCTTATTTCCCTGAGGTCATGGAATTTGAGAAAACTTGTAAGGAATTTTTCAGTGAAAAGTAATTTAAAAAGGAATAATGTGCGTGCATGTGACCGCTTCGCAATTTACATTCCGCGAGCGGAGTTTGATTTCCCCCACTCTTATGGGAACAGGCGGTACGCCACGGCGGATTGAGAGATGCATTTTTGGTTCGGGCCGTTCGATCCTCGGCAGTGCATAGAGAGGATTACTTTATGGCAAAGATACACTTTTGGTTCGGGCCGTTTGATCCTCGGCAGTGCATATATGTGAGTACTTTATGGAAGGTGCACTTATGGCTCGGGCCGTTCGACCCTCGACAGTGCACGGACATGACTATCTTATGACTCCGGCCGGTTGTCCTTACCCTGCATGCGCATGATTTATTTGTTACTAAATTCATGGACATTGATTTGACAGATATTTGGGGAAAGGTGAAGTAGTAATTGTTTTATTAATTCCCAGTACTTCCTTGGATTTCAGTGCCTTATATATATTTGTTTCTTCACTGCCTTTACATGCCTACCATTTCCATCATATTCTGTTAAATTATACTGTTGGACCTTAGTGAGTGTCCAGTCGACCTCCCGTCACTACCTCTTCGAGGTTAGGCGGGATAATCACTGGGTACATATATATATTTATTTACTCATGCTACGCTTCTGTACTTAATTTTACAGGTTCTGAGGGTGGTGCATTTGGTTGTAGGACCGGAGCTTGATTTTGATTATAGACGGACCTGACTTCACAGTGAGCTGCTTTCTACTGGCGATCTCCGGCAACACCATGGTGTTTCTTTTGATTATTTCCCGTCTATTTCCTTCAGACAGTGGGACTGTATATTATATCTTTTGTATATTCTATTAGTATGCCTGTAGGACTTGTGACACTAGTTCCTGGCACACACGTGTTAGTTATTATTGATTTTGGGTTTGTATATATATTGGATCACGCCTCTTCATGACTGCTTTTGATTAAAAACTGGCTAATTATCCTTGTCGATTCATGTTTTAAGTTTTAAAAACTGAGTATATATTGAAATGTTTAATCTAATTAGAAAGAACCCTTAGTAGAATTTGATGGTTGGCTAGCCTGACCCCGCTGTTGGGCGCCATCACGACCTAAGTTAGGATTTTGGGTCGTGACAGCCGCAGAGGCAACCAGGCTATTGGAAGAAATACATGGAGGAACAGGTTCACATTAGCCAAAAAGATCTTGAGAGCTGGATACTTCTGGATGACTATGGAAAGTGATAGTATCTGCTACGTACAAAAGTGTCACTAGTGCAAGGTTCACAGGGATTTTATCCGGGTTCCGCCGAATGAGTTGAATGTGATAGGTTCACCCTAGTCGTTCGCCATTGGGGCATGCACGTGGTTGGACCTATAGATCCTGCTGCATCAAATGGGCACTGTTTCCTCTTTATAGACATCAACTACTTCACTAAATGGGTCGAAGCATCTACCTACAAGGCCTTCAAAAAGAAGGTAGTGGCGTATTTCGTCCGAAACAACATCATCTGCCGATTTGGAATACCGGAATCGATCATCACCGACAATTCCGATAACCTCAATGCGACCTCATGAGAGAAATCTGCGAGAAGTTTAGAATCATCCACCGCAACTCCACAGCCTACAGACAACAAGTGAATGGGGTAGTCGAGGCAGCCAACAAGAATATATAGGGGATTCTATGAAAGATAGTGGACAATCAAAGGCAATTGCACGAGAAACTATCTTCTCCTTACTGGGTTATCGGACCACCATGAGAACATCCACTGGGCAAACGCCGTACATGTTAGTATACGGAACTGAAGTTGTGATACACACAGAGGTCGAGATACCATATTTAAGGGTTATTCAAGAGAGAAAGTTGGACGATGCAGAGTGGACGTGGTCAGACATAAGCAACTGATTCTCACCGACAAGAAGATAATGGATGCAGTATTCCATGGTCAGCTATATCAGAACATGATGGTAGTGCATTTAACAAAAGGGTGAAGCCTTGCTAGTTCATACTGGGGCAGTTGGGTCCTGAAGAAAATCGTTCTCTACCAGGAGTAAGCCAAAGGAAAGTTCGCACCAAATTGGCAAGGTCCTTACGTGGTTCACCGAGTGTTGTCAGACGGAGCTCTAATCTTGGCATAATTTGATGGAAGAATCAACACGAGACCCATCAACACAGATGCAATCAAGAAATACTATGTATGAAAACAAATAGTGTTAGGTTTTTTTTAGGTAACATAACTACGTTCAACCTGAATTCCCACGGAGGTATACGTAGGCAACCTACGTAGGGTTCGGTTTCTCTCCCTCCTTTATTTTGTAATACAAATCCAAACATCATTTTTTTATGTTGCTCTAGAACTACGCCGGCTTGATTTCCTCTGAAAGGAATACATAGGCAATCCTCATCAGATTTAGTTGTCTTTTGTAATTGAACTACGTTCCAGCCTGATTCTATATGGATACGTAGGCAGTCCTAGTCAGACTCGGCCATTTCATTCATAATCTTATCATTTTGCATCTATTGTAATTGAACTACATCTTGACCTGATTCTATTTGGATACGTAGGCTGCCTGAGTCAGGGTCAGTCATCTTCATCATATTTTTATCATCATCCACGAACTACGTTCAGACCTGATTCCATTTTGGATACATAAGCAACATGAAAGGGTTCGGTTATAACCTTAGGAAAAACTTTTGTAATACATTAGATAGAATTAGGACGCAGTCGCAACGACAAGCAACTACATATTCAGAGCATCATGAAGGGTCGACATCAACGGGACAGAGTTTTCAAGAAGAGACGTTCGTGGTTGGAGATATAGCATGTCAAAATCCGGAACGACGACACTTGTCTTAAAACAAAGCTATTCAAAATTATGTTTCTAAGAAAATGCAGTAATTTGTTCCACCTATCAAACTTCGTGGATAGCCATATCAAAGGATGTGGCAAACCAACACTGTGGTCGACACAAACCAACTTCCTCGCTCCCACTAAGCATTTTTATTTGGGTGCAGGGTCAACACAAAGCAAGGAAATTTTGGGACCACACTGGAGCAAACAACCGATCCACCACTTTCCCAGGATTATCACCCTTTAGTCCAATTAAATTTTTCTGGTACTACTAAATCTAATCTTTGAATCCTTTGCAGGTACCTCGGAGTCCGACAGCTGATATGAGAAAAGCACATTGTATATTGCAAATAACTTGCTCTATAATCGGAGAACCTTGTACAAAATGAACCGCTAACATCACCCATTAAATTCTTGTACATAGCAAATAGTCCTCTCAATCGATCGGAGCACCTTGTACAAATAAAATGTCGGCTTTGCCAATCGAAGTCTTGTATATACCCAACTGTTCATTCCGCCAACAGAACAATACCGAATCGCCGCTCCATCGCAATGGAGTCCATAATAGACAATCACAAACCTCGTCACCGACGTACTGCCAATCGATGTTCGCAACTTAGCTTCGCAGTCAAGAGTATCTCTTGGGCATGCTTTCCTTTCCTTTACTATTACCTTGAATGTTTTGATGTTTAGCTCATGCAACTTCAGGCAAGATTATGATTTAAACCAATCACTCCCAAGCGGAGATTACTTAATATTTTAGTGCAAATCTCTCCCAACAAGTGGATACGCACTCTACAAATTAAGCTCTCCCAACAAGCGGAGACATTTTCTCAGTGCAAATATCTCCCAACAAGCGGAGACATTTTCTCAGTGCAAATATCTCCCAATAAGCAGAGACGCACTCTACAAGTCAAGCTCTCCCAACAAGCGGAGACACTTTTCAATGCTCGGATAGTTGCGGAACGTTACAAAGCCCGACAAACAAATCGAGTCAAGTTCAATTATCCTCTCATCCTGACCCTAAATAATGGCTCAGCGGCAGCCACACATTATCATTCCTGCATCATTTACATCACATCATAATATATTCTGCATTGCAATATATGGGTATGTATGTATTTCATTTTTTGCAGGAACAAATATCGCAACGTAGAACCCTTCTTAAGCAGTAAACCAAACTACAACGCTATGAGGAACAACAAACTCATTAGCGGGCCAAAGATCCAAGATCATGCACAAAACGACAAATGGAACTCCAAATCTTCAAATCCTTCAAGTCAAGCCGTAAAATTCAAGCTATCATGAGTGCTAAATCCTGCGTCTCGCCGTCATAATAATACGATACTGGGGTAGTTCCTACGAGTATCGCTTCCTCAAAATCCTCACTCCAGATCTACATGGGGCCTGATCTTCATTAATCCCAAGGTATTTAAGCAATTCAAAGCCAGAATTCGACCCCAACTCCCCAAAAATAGTCCTAAAATCTTCCTTAACTCTCCCTAAATCATGCAATCCACAAACTTCCTTAAATACCTATGTCATTCCTTCGATGTATGCCTAAAGTCGGGAAAAATTAGTTTTGGTTCAATTTCTTTGCCTGAAAATTCTTTCATCGTCTCCGATCAAATGGGGCAGCTGTTGACGGTCAATTGTGACCCTCACTTTTAAAATTTATTTATATATATTTAAATATTCAAAATGAATGTTTTGAAAGTATTTTTCTATCAATAAATACCTATTTTTTACAAATTAATTGAGTATTAGCTTTGAAATTTATAGCCTAGCATAGTATTATATAATTACAAATATACTACTATTAAAGTATTTTTAAAATACACCATAGAGGTTTTATAATTAACTTATTAGTTACTTCTTAAATTTTTAATTTGATTATAATGTTAATAATTCAAAACTAGTGTTATATTAGAAAATAAAGTATTTTATAGATAAATAATTACACTGGTCAGTAGGGTATTTGATAACTACAATTTTACAATATTTTATTCGAAATTTATTGAGTTTAATTAAATTGATTTTAAAGGGGTTAAGAAACTAAAAGGCTACAATTATAATTCCTCAATTAAATACAAAGTGGCTATTTCCTAAATCAATTCCAGTCCAAACACTACCCCCTCCCGCTCTCCACTTTGGCAATCTATGCCATTCCTATTGAACCAAAGAGATCGTGCCACATCACCTGTCCTTATCACTCACAAAACAAACACACATGCATCTGAACTATTGGTACATATGATCGACGACACAAATTTAATCTCCGATTTTATTTTGATTTTTCAACACCCGCCCAGAGATCTCATCTCCACGGTCAAAATCTTATAATCCGACGGCCACCAAAGATCCTCTTAAAAACCTTAAATGCCCAAATTATCAGGGTCATTGATCAAATGATCCAACGGTCCATATCTTCCCCCTGCCCCCACTTTAACCCAGAGACCGTCTGGTCTCATCGCCAAACCCTAATTCATTTGTCACCCTGCCTAGCCGCCTCACTTTCCCTTTCCCCTATCTTTTTTCTCAAAGTCACAGCTTAATCAATCACCAGACCTTGCACAAATTCGAGCAAGGTCATTAATTTACCTATAAAATTATCCTATTTGCCTTATCTATCCGTGATTTTCACTGAATCTTTTCTCCCTTATCATCAAAAATTCAAATCCCCCAAATCCGAACCCTAACCCCATAAATCCATGGCATGCAATTCGTTTTGCTTCTGTACTTCAAATCTTGTCGCCCTTTCCATTTTCACCATTCGATTTAAAAAGTCCTAATCGAAGAAGTTAGACTAAAATTTGATACTTCAACTCGCCAGATTTATTCCTTCATCCTTTCAAATCAAAGCAAGCATGAGATGCTAGCTGGATTAATCATTGATATTCGACACCTAAAGGTCAAATGCAATGACCTCCAGGTATTAGGATTTTGATCGATGGCCTCTCATGTTTCAAAAGTCGGTCTCTCATATCTGTCATACTCAGGTAAAAACAAATACTGATTTCCATCTGGCTCTCTAAAATTTTCACTCGATTGTGCTTGCATCACCATCCCCTGGTCACTCTCCACTATCGATTTGAATTTGGACTGCTAATGTTTCACAACCACTATAAATAGGGGATTTTAATGTTCTTACCTACCATACCTAACATCTTCAATATACAAATCTAACACACCTAACACACAGAAAAGATACAACAAAAGTTATCATGAAATGACTTAGCAAATATCGATCTGAGTCTTGGGTAGTAAATTAAGCTGGGATTCTAACTAGCTTCTGATTTCTTTCTGATTCTGAGTATTACACTATTCAGTGTTAGTTCTTGATTCTATATGGATAGAACAAGAGTCTTTTGTTTGGTTTTCTACTCAAGAGGAGGTCACTACACCTCCATCATTTCTCTCTTAATTGATTCATTTGAAAATCATGAACATGCTACTGTTTTGCTATTAATTGCTTCGTATATAATGTTTGTTATAGGTCTTTAATTGTTTACTTTGGTTCACATGACTTGTTGATGATCTGTGATAAGCTGTTGTATTTATCTAATATTGATTAAGTAGCTATGTGACTTTAATGATTTCAATCTCTATGTTGAACAACCTATATGATTAAGCTGCCTAGCCTGCGTTAATGATTTCTCACATCTACCTAGACTTTAGACTTTACTCTAATGTTCTGCTATCATCTTCATGCTTACCAGATTGTATTCTTTTGAGTTATGTTATTCTGTACTTAGGTTTGGTGTTATAGTCTTCATGTTTATCATGCCATATTCTTTGAATTCTGTTATGTTATATTTAGGGTTGTTGTTGAAGTCTTCATGCTTATCATGCCATGTTCTTTTGAGTTCTGTTATTCTAAACTTGGCTTGTTGTTCGTTGATCCTAGATGGAACATACATGAAAGTATATAGTGTGACCCTACATCACTTTTTTAAGGCTTGTGAATTCTAAGCATTCAAAATGCTTTCCCTTTTTTACATAAATTCTTGTTAATCCTTAATATAATCTTTGAGTCCTCACTATGAAAGCTTTACATCCATGTCTAGCTGTTAGATGTAAACAGTCCTACTAAGATAAACTTTCTGTGAACACCAGTGATATTTGTTATGATCAGCCTGCTCCTTATAAGTCAGATTGTAGTTGTGCCTGTTGTAGTTGAATGCTAACTGTTTCTGTAATTTGAATATGGCTCCACCATGTTTAGTTATTCAACCTAGTCTGTACAGCTAATTTAAGTCTGTTTAGCATGATGTTCCACTATGTCGCGCTCCTTTTTTCTCGCGAAAGCGGGTTTCGACGTGTGACAACTCTTTTAAATGGGTAGTAAAAGAGAAGAGTCACCACCTAATGGTTATTAAGGTGCGTTAGGGAACCTATTTGCAAATGACTCTGATTTTACTAGTCGAGGCCACCAAAGATCGGGTAAGGGCTCAAATTACCTCAAAGAGAAGGGGTTAGGCACTCTTTGAGGTCCACAAATGTGGCTCCCGGTCGAACTTAGAACTATGTGGATTATATTTAGACTAGTGATTAAATAAACAAAGGTCGGGAAGTTATTATAACACAATTGGTACAAATCTTTAAGAACTATAAGATAGAAATACAACGTTTGAATAACCAAATCAAATAAAACAAGAGGGGGGAGGGGTCCTAAGTTTTTTAGCCTAAAGAATCACCCCATGCAACATAAATAATACTTCGCAACTCCCTTTAGATAGGAGTTGCTCATATTATTCTTGTCACAACCCAAATCCTAACCCAGGTCGTGATGGCGCCCAACACCATTGTCAGGCAAGCCAACATTTATCTACTGGTGAGTTTCATTCATTTTTCCAAAAATGTTTCCCAACATTTAATTAGAGTAAATTTATGACGTTCAGTAATAACATCTAACTTAGGAAATTTTAATTTGAATAACAAAAAAATGTCATAATTTAATAAATACATCCCAAAAGAATGGTCCACTAGTGTGTGTGCCAGAAACTAGTGTCACAAGTCTACATGCATCTAGTAGAGTGATACCGAAAGGAGTAAAAGTCTGTCCTACTGTCTGAGAAAAATATAGACAGAATTAGCAAAAATAAAAGCTCCAAAGTGCTGCTGGAAGTCGTCAGGAGAAGCAGCTCACCGTGAAGCCTCGACTAGGCATAAATCAGGAACGAGCTCCGGATTGATACCCAGATGCACCTGCCTCAAGACCTGTACAATTAAGTACAGAGCGTAGCATGAGTATATAAACAATATGTACCCAGTAATTATCCCACCTAATCTCGAAGAAGAAGTGATGAGAGGTCGACGTGACACTTACTAGGGCCAAAATAATATGTTCTAAATATAAGGCTAAGCAAGGATGGCATTTATAAATACATGATAAAGACAGGAGCATCAAATTTCCTTACAATTATATTTACGCGCCAAGTCCTCTATCGTACAGATTACAATTTCATTCTTCTAGGATATTCAACAGGTAAATAACCACAGAAACACCAAAAAGATAACAAACACATAACATGCCGTGAATGTACGGCCGATACGACGCAATAATAAATTTGCACTGTCGAAGGGTCGAACGACTCGAACCATAGATGCATCTATTACATCGCTCATGAAAAGAACATGTGACGCGGTCAACATAATAGTAGGGCTACCCCGCTCGCGAATCATACCTGCGATGCGGGTGCCCGTACATATACACATAATTAACAGAGAAATCAGGAACTTAGTAGATAATATTCTTATGAGGAAGGACCAATAATCTAAATTGCGAGATGTAACCTTCTAGATGTTCACTTAATAATTCAATGATATTTGGCAACCTAAATTATCGTTAAGATTATAAATACGGCACATAAAGCATGCTTGTGAATCCTAAACTACCCGACATAACATAGTAGTAGCTGCGCACGGACTCTCATCACTTCGTGCGTGTGTAGCCCCAACAAATAATAGCATATAATTTGTTACATTCAACTACAGGGATAATTCCCTCTTACGAGGTTAGAAAGGAGACTTACCTCGTGTCAAGCCTACTTTCCGGGTCAAGAACGCGCCCGAAACTCCAAATTCGTTGCCCAAGGACTCGAAACTAGCCAAACATCACATAAATAAATCAATCTAAGCTCAAAAGTCCACAATTCCCCTATTTAAATGATTATTTCAACCTAATTTGCAAAACCCCAAAATACACCCCCGGGCCCACATGCTCGGATTCCGAAATTTTTTAAGAAAAACAATCACCCATAATCTAAGGATCAATATTATATAGTTTTTGCATGATTCCATAACAAATTCCTTGGTAAATTCTCACTTTTATCAAAACCCTAGGTTTTACTCTAAACCCATGATTTCTACTAATTTAATGTGTTAATCTACCCAAAATTCAAGTATTAAACTAACTTTATGGTAGGATTTACTTACCTTACGATTTCTAGGTTGAATCTCTCCTTTGCAAGCTCTCCAAATCGTCCACGATGAAGAAAAATGGTTCAAAAATGACTAAGTCTCGTATTTTAAACAACCTCACTGCCTTCAGGTTTTTCGCACCTGCGGCTCGAGGACCGCACCTGCGGTCTCGCATCTGCGAGAAAAATCTCGCACCTACGGGAAATGGGAAGGGGCCAGTGGTTGCACCTACGGAAAGGAGTCCGCACTTGTGGCTCCGCTTCTGCGGGAAATGGCTCGTACCTGCGAAACTGGGCAGCTCCCTCTGAGGCCGCACCTGTGAGGCGTTGACCGCACCTGCGGTCTTCGCACCTGCGGGTGGTCCTTCGCAGATGTGGTCGCACCAGATCCGGTGCACTAGTAGTTCTTCTAAGGCTGGTTTTTGCCTCGCGCAATGTCCGAATGGCATCCGGGTCCACCCGAGGCCCCGTCCAAATATATCAATAAGTCCTAAATCATAATTTGGACTCGCTCAAGCCTTCGGAACGTCCGAAACAATTCTAAATCTAAAAATCATACCCCAAAACCTATTGGATCCAACTTAAGAACTTTAAGTTCTTGAATTTGCCTTCAACACGCCGAACCTACCTATACTACTCAGAATGACACCAAATTCTGGGAGCAAGTCATAAATGACATAACATAACTATTTCAGGTCTCGGAATTCCATTCGGACCTCGATAACACAGAATCACGTTCTAAACCTCAATTTTTGAACTTAAGGAATCATATTTCACTATTTGGCGCCGAAACGCTCTCGGGTCATCCAAAACCCATTCCGAACATACGCCTAAGTCCGAAAGCACCGTACGAACCCACCAGAACCTTCAAATCTTGATTCCGAGGTTATTTACTAAAAATGTTGACTGAAGTCAAACTTGGCCTTTAAGGCCAACCTTAAGGAACTAAGTGTTCCTACACCACCCCAAACTCCTCCAAACCTTGAACCACCCGTCCCCGCAAGTCATAAATCAGCAAAAACAACTACAGGAAGTCTCATTTAGGGGCACGTGGTCCTAGAACACAAAATGACCGGTCGGGTCGTTACAATTCAGCGAGCACAGACTATCATCTCCTGCTACCCAATTACTATGTTAAAGTTGTTTACCTAGAAGCGCTCTAATTCAATTCTAAGTTGTTTACCCGTCCTGTGCCTATGGTCTATGAGGCATTGGAACTCTATTTGGGTGGTCCTAGACTTTCCTTAGGTTGCTCAAAAATGGTAAAACTAACCGGCGTTCAAAACAAGTAGGACCTCAGGTAAAGACAAATAAAGGCCCAGGTTTACCTCCACACATAAACACAAATGCACGCGGGCAGTTTAGGAAGTGCATAGTTTCAGAATTAAGACTTAAAGTCCTATAGACATGGTTACTAAGTGATTCTGAATTCCAGCATCGCATACACGACATTATTACTCTTAATTGATTAAGCGAGTATGTAGTAAACTATGTGTAAGCTTAGAACTATTAGCACTGATTTTAAAGTGTGCATCTTAGGAAGGTGACATTGTCCTATAGGCATGATTTCTAGTAGTGGCGTAACTAAACAATGAAAACAGTTCTGAGAACCCATGATTGACAAGTTGATCTCATAAACAAACTAAGTGAGTGACAATATACTATAGGCAGGATCTTTAGCAATTGACGATCGAACCTGATTTTTATAACACTTTATCCCTATAGGCATGTTATATGGGTGGAGCAATATGATAACAACAACAATAGCTAATTAGTTAATTAAGGTCCTATAGACATGATTTTCTAGATTTAGTGATCATATAAGCATGTTGTCTAATAACACATAGCAGTAGACATGGGGAAAAAATAGAGTGCTTAAGCTTATACTTTGATAGTAAACAAGTTGAGTGAGTGTCTGATTACTATAGGCATGGTTTCTACTAGTGTGCAGCACATGAGAGTTAAAATAGCAAGTAAAGCACTAAAGTCCTATAGGCATATTTTCTATCCATTGTGCGAGAATTAAAATACCCTACCCCTTTTATTAATCAACCCATCTGTTAAATTACAAGATTATAACAAGCCCATAATTAAATATGAATAATTACATAAGCAGACTACTATGGGCCTAATGATAGGCCCAGTATAAATAACCCAGTATCTCCCAGGCCTTCAACAACTCCAGTAGACTCATATTCCCAACTTATAAGATCAGTCCAGTAAGTTTGGATCCAACAACCAAGCCCAGCAGCACATAGAATCAAATAACAAGCCCAAATGAAGGACATGGTCATACGAGCAATAGACTATGTGTAGGACCAAATTGAATAGAGTAGAAAATCTACATACTTATTTCTTAGGACAGCGAAACATAAGAAAGTTCGAGTGGCATGTTGACAGGACATACATAAGCAAATTATTGCTAAAGAGGTTTTAAGCACAGACATGACCAAAAATGACTTAAGACAATTTTAAGCATAGGATCAGCCTTAATAGAGTAGTATTAGCATAGAGAATGACAATATAAGTTCAAACAAGTGAAAGAGTAGCATGTGCAACATTAGTAGGATTGAGGAGGCACATCACTTACATCATGGCAAGCATACATGCTTAGTTTTCAAAACAATAGGATTACATCAAAGCACAAATAAGCCTAAAAGAGGCTCAAAACTAGGATTTCAAGACATGAAGGTCTAACAAACTGATAGTCAGATAATGGAAAATGAACAAGCAAGTAGGTATGGCTTATAATAGTCGATAAGAATATCAATCACAAAGATTTCTAAGTCCCAGGATCATGGTAGAAAAGCATATTAACTCAAGGTTAATAGAATATGCACACTCTAAGGCTGGTGCCAGTTGACTATACATGACAAGTAAGGTTAAGTACATTGGAATTCAACTAAAGGCTTTAGGCAATGCTAAAGAGTACAAGATTGAGAAAACACTACATAGCTACATGTTTGACTAAACATTGAAACGGTAATTGGCACATAAAGTTCATGCGAGCATAAAGCATGGAAAGTAGTAGAGTCTACATAAAATACTCATCAGAAAAGAGTTCTATCAAGTAAGTTCTGAGATAGGAGATGATCTCCTAAGACTTCCAGTACAAGGGATCAAGGTAAGGCATGTGAAAGGACTCACACAATAGGGGTTCAAAATAGCAGAGCATGCTTACGGGGATAAACATATGCACTACGCATACACTCAAAATTCAGAATCCCCAGTAAATTCAGATATACAAAAGGGGGTATAGGATAATGAAATCAAATATGAACAAGAATAGAGGCAAGAAATAACATACTGATTCACAAAAGCCAGAAAGACATAAATACCAATAAAAAAAGATAAATTGCAAGAGTCTTATTACTCACCAATTTGCAGAATTAACGAGATAATAAGGCAAAGATTAAGAATTAATAACTTTCTTATCACTAACCCGGAGAGAACAACAAAAACCCCAAATTTCTCAGTGCGTCAGAGTTCCCAAGGGCTTCAAATGAACCCAGGGCAGTGCTCACACTGAGAGAGAGAGGTTGAATAGTAGGATTCCGGTGGCCTTGGCTTTCAGCCGGCCAAGGTCTCAAATTTCAGAATAGTAGAACGAGTGGGAGTGAGAGAATAACATTGATTCAAAGTCCGTTAAAGGGGATTAGGGGAGGGGTTTATATAGTAGCAAAATTAAACACACAAACAAGGAAAAACAATCAATCAATCATTAAAAGGAAATAATAGGATGTGAAATTGATTTAGAATCAATTTAGGAGAAGTCAAGCAAACCTATAACGAGTCGAATTTAGGGCAAATTATTCACAAGCCTCAATCATGACAGAATCACTAGATATATACCATATTCAAGCGAAATTTCTCTTTTTAAATGTATATAACAATAATCGCACCCAGAATCAAGAATCAAAACCAGATCTAGCTTGCCATAAGTGAAGTGGTAACGAAAGTTACCATAAAACGAGTAATGGTAACAAGAAAAGGCAAGTAAATCTGCGTATGGACACGTATAAAGAAGGAATAGGTAAAAATATCCATGGTCAGCTAGGGTTTAGGTTTGGGAGATGAAGGGAGTGTTGAGAGGATTTAGAGGCAGTGGTTTAGGAGGAATAGGCTAGGGTTTGGGTTATAGAGCTATAAGGGGATGGATTGGTTTTGTGACGACCCAAGGGGTCATCACCTATTTTATTACCCCATTCCTTACTCCCGAGGCCTTGAAAATCTCATTTTTAGTTGCCTCGATTTGTGTGCGCAGTCCGGGCGCGTAGCCGGACAACTTAAATATGAAATTCTGTGAAATATGCTTAGATTTAATATTAAAATGAATAAATTTGACTTCGGTCAACATTTTGGGTAAATAGACCCGGACCCGTAATTTGACGGTCCGGAGGGTCCGTAGGAAAATATGGGACTTGGACGTATGCCCGGAATCGAATTCCGAGGTCCCAAGCCCGAGAAATGAATTTTTGAGTAAAATTGTTTTCTGAAAATATTCAAGGAAATTGAAAATGAAATATGATTAGAAAGTGATGGTATCAGGCCCGTATTTTGGTTCCGACACCGGGTATAGGTCTTATATATGGTTTAAGTCCTTTCTGTAAAGTTTGGTTGAAAACGGATTTCGTTTGACGTGTTTCAGACTTAAAATGGAAAATTTGATATTTTATGAAGTTTGATAGAATTTATGGATTTTGAGGCTTAACCCGATGTATATGATGTTGTTTTGGCTATTTGATCGCACGGATAAGTTTTTAGGATGTTGTGGGAGTTATCTGTGAAATTTGGTATCATTCCGAGTTGTATAGGTAGTTCGGCATGTTGTTAGCGAAGTTTAGAAACCTTAAAATTTCTAAGTTTGGTTCTTGAGGTTCAGGGCGTGACAATTGCGGTCCCAGAGCCGAAGGTGCGAGTTCACTGTTCAGGCAGTGAGTTTTAAAAAACGGGTTTTAAACCCATTTTTCTCATTTTCCATCTTCTCCCTTAGGCGATTTCCTCCATTTTTAAGAGCTATCAACCAGGTCTCATAAGGTAAGTGAATTCC
>ML423165.1:0-31714 GCA_005239525.1 Nicotiana knightiana | reverse complement strand
AGGGGGGGGGGGGTGATCTGTGTGGTGTCCAATTTTTCGAGTGCTGTCTCTCTAGAAGATCCTGGTTCTTCTTGGTGTTCCAACTTCTGCTGTTGTGGAATAATAAAAGCAGTAAAGTAAAAACACAGAGATTCTTACGTGGAAAACACCTGGCTCAAAATGTGAAAAAACCACGACCTGCTCCTCAGTAGGATTTGCTCAAACTCTTCATTAAAACTCTGAGCCAAACGAACTTACAAAATAAACTCTTTTGTAATTCTAGGACTAACTCTAATCCCTTCGTAGCAACCTAGCCTCTAGCTAATTGCGACAAGCTTCAACTTAACTCTAACTTGAACAATGTTTACCAATTACAATTGCTTCTAATAAAGCTGAAAAGATACAATATTAAATCGCCTACTACAACCAACTAGACCCAATGACAAACAGATGGAACTGGTTCTTCTAGCTGGTCTGTAGCCTTTGTATCGCACAGTAATTCTGCTTGCAAAATACCTAGGAATTTTGCTTTCAGATCTTAATTCACTTCTGCACTTGTGCGTTGATAATTCAAGCAAGAATACTTCAATTATTTATAGAGTCAGTTGTTGAGTTTGTCGTTCAGTTCTGGTACAACTCTTCCTGGGAGAAAGAGTTCGTATTAAACTCAACTTCCTTCCTTCATTACTGTCCTTGTTGAATTCAACTTCTATTCTCTTATCAATTTGCAACCTTTTTGCATTAGGAGACACTCTCTTTGTTCATTGATACTTCATAATCGCATTCATCTCCTATGCATATATGGTTCATGTGCCAACGCGTCAGGTCAAGTATGTGTGCTCTGATGGACCTAGTTCAACTGGTCAGACATTTTTCAATCTTCAAAACTATGCAGTGACTTGGGTCAACAATAGGTGTATAGAGTCATTTGGGATGTGTGTGCAAATTTTCAGGTCATTCGGACGTGGTATGGTTGGTTTCGGCATCGTTGGCGAATTTCGGAATTTTAGAAGTCCTTAGGCTTGAACTATAGATCAATTTGGTGTTTTGATGTTATTTTGAGTGTTCCGAGGGTTTGACTAAGTTCGGGTGATGTTATATGAGGTGTTGGTATTTCTGGTTGGGACCCCGAGGGGCTCGGGATGATTTCAGATGGCCGTTGGAGAGTTTGCAAGTTGGAAAAAGGCTGCTGGTGTATGTTGTTCTGGTGTTCCGCAGATGCGGAAGAGTGTCCGCAGGTGCGTTATGGCCATCACAGATGCAGAAATGGGTCAGCTGGGGAGAATCCGCAGATGTGGAAGTTTGGCCGCACCTGTGAGCCCGCAGATGCGGTAGGTGGAGCGCAGATGCGGAAGTTGGCCTGTTAAGTGGGAATCGTAGGTGCACACCTGGGATCGCAGGTGCGAGGAAAGGGCCGCAGATGCGGCAATCACTGGGCAGAACCTATAAATACATGCCTTCGCGAAATTTGGCCATTTTTCCATCATTTGTGTTCGGACTTGGAGCTTTTTGAGAGGAAATTGAAGAGGTATTCGAGGGATAACACCTTGAGGTAATGATTTTGAACTCAATACTCGATTCTATGTTGGTATTTGACTAATTAAGCATGCAATTAGTGAATTTAATGGTATATTTTGAGGGGTTGAGCTTGGAAATTTGATACTTTGATTCAAGGATTTGAGGGGTCATTTGTCGTTGGATTTTGATGTATTTGGTATGTATGGACTCGTGAGAGTGTAAGGATTCTAGTTTTGCAATTTTTATCGGATTCCGAGATGTGGGCCCGTAGGTTGGGTTTTGCCGAATTCGGGATTTGTGATGTAATTTGATAATTTTGATGTGGGCTTCATTCCTTTAGCATATATTAATGATATAATACTGATTTTGGTTAGATTCGGGGCGATTTGCGGCCGAGTCGAGTGGCAAGGGCATTGTGGAGTAGAGTTTTGGCTTGATTGAGGTAAGTAACACTTCCAAACTTGGTTATGAGGGTTCAAAACTCCGAACTACGTGTTATATGATTAGAATTGGGTGACACACATGCCAAGTGACGGGCGTGTGGGCGTGCACCGTAAGACTTGTGTCCTGGTTCATTCCATGGCACCGTTTAGTGGTTCTTTCTTGTTGATATTTGTGCATTCTATCAATGTGATTAAGGTAAGCATGCTAGAAATCATGCTAGACATTATGTTTAGGCTTCACGGTGATACTGTTGAGACCCGAGTGGTCGTCTTAATGCAAACCATACTAGAAATCATGTTGGATATTATGTTAAGGCTTCACGTCTACATTGTTGAGACCCGAGTGGTCATTTATTGCTGTCATCTCATGTGTTTCATTGATATTATATACTCAGTCCTGTCATTGCATATCATATTATGTCTCAGTCTCGGTAATTATTATTTTACAAATTGTATCATTGATTCGGGCTAGTTCATGCATTGTGAGCCCATGTGAGTGAGACTGGAGAGTGATGACTGAGTGAGGCCGAGAGCTTGATATTGAGTGACAATTTTGGGATCGGACTGCACGCCGAAAGATGTTATATTGATTATTCCTGGATATGGTTTATGATAGCACTTGGGTTGTAGGAGCCCCTCCGCAGTCCGTAACACACCCCTAGTGAGCGCAGTGATATTTGAGGGATGGATCTTCCCTGAACATGGATCTTGTCCGAAGTGTTTATGTTCGGAGATGGATTTTCTCAATGAGGCTGGATTGGCCCGTTTTTCCTCAGTACTAAGTGACTTCTGTTTGATGTGTATATATTATGGGATGGATCTTCCCTGGGCCATGCGGGCCATATACAGTACTGAGTGGACGAGTATTCGAGAATGGGAGCACATTGTGCATTTCATACTACTGATGCATTGGCATGTAGAATACATTGAGTTATATATGTTAAACTGTTCAGAACCGTATTTGTCTTATCACCTTGAACTGTCTAATTAACTGAAAGCATGCATAAATTTCTGTACATTAGTTATGTTGTAAATGTGGAGGTTTAATTCGTCACTATAACGACCCGACAGGTCATTTTGCATTATCGGACCCCGTCCCTCTAAATGAAACTTCCCATAGTGGCTTATCATAATTTATGACTTGCGGGGACTAGTGGTCCGAGATTCGGAGGTGTTTAGAGTGCTATAGGAACATTTGGTTCCTTAAGGTTGGCCTTTAAGGCCAAGTTTCACTTCGGTCAACATTTTCAGTAAACGACCTCAGAATCAAGTTTCGACGATTCCGGTAGCTTCATATGATGATTCCGGACCTGGGCGTATGTTCGGAATGGGTTTCTGATGACCCGGGAGCGTTTCGGCACCCAACATTGAAATAAGAGTTTCTTAAGTTCCTATTATGGTTTGGGACGTGTTTTTGCGATATCGAGGTCTGAACAAAATTTTGAGATCAGGAATAGTTCCGTTATGTCATTTATGACTTGCTTGCAAAATTTGGTGTCATTCCGAGTAGTATAGGTCGTTTCGGCGCGTTGTTTGGAAGTCTAGAAAACTTAAAGTTCCTAAGTTTGGTTCTAGGGGTTTTGAGGTGTGATTTTGAGTATTAGCATTGTTTTGGGTGTTCCGAAGGCTCGAGCGAGCCCGTATTATGATTTGGGACTCGTTGGTATATTTGGACGGGGGTTCGGGTGGGCCCAGGTGCATCCGGGACACCACACGAGACCAAAAAACCAGCTGCAATAGCTGTTGGTGCACTTGTTCTGGTGTGACCGCAGGTGCGGTTGCCTAGTCGCACCTCCCAGGTGCGACCCCCAGTCGTCAGGCCAATTCTCACAGGTGCGGACAAAATTCCGCAGGAGCGGAGTCGCAGGTGCGGTCTCCACTCCGCAGGTGCGGGCCCAGGCTTCCTAGTCCATTTCCGTAGGTGCGAGCCCTTGCTCGCAGGTGCGAGACCGCAGGTGCAGAAACGCTGTTCAGACAGTGTATTTTTATACGCGGGAATTAACTCATTTACCTTATCTTCTTCTTCTTCCTTGGGGCGATTTCCACCATTTTAGAGGGGCAAACGACCTGGTTATTGAAGGTAAGTAAATTCTACTCTAATATTAGCTTCATGCATGGAATACTAGCTTAATTAACTACCTAAATTAGTGAATAATCAAGAATGGGCTAGTAACTTAGGGCTTTCAATAAATTGAGAATTTACCCGTGAAGTAGCTATGAAATCAAGTAGAAACCGTATATTAATGATCCTTAGGCTATGGGTGAGTGTTATCTTCGAGAATTTTTTTAATCCGAGCTGTGGGCCCGGGGTTGGATTTTAGAATTTCTTCAAGAATGGGAAATTTACTAAATGAGTAGGAGAATTTCCATATTTTGAGCATAATTAATACATTTGTATAACATTTGGCTAGTTTCGAGTCCTCGGGTGTAGAGTTCGGAGTTTCGGGCGCGTTCTTGGTCCGGGGAGTAGGTTCGACACGAGGTGATTCTCCTTTCTAACCTTGTAAAGGGGGGAATTGTCCCCATAGGTGATTATAAATAATTGCATGTCCTTATTTACGGGGCTACACACGCACGAAGTGACGAGAGTCCGTGCGTAGATACTACTATGTTATGTTGGGTAGTTCTAGGACTCACGAGCATGCTTATATGTGCCTTACATGTATTCCTAAACGTATTTTGAATTTCTTATGGTCCTCGATTTGGCATGAGAATATTAGGAAGTTAAGATCCATGCTATATTGCTTAGGTTCTTGCCTTAAAGAATAATCTCTGATAATTCCCTAAAAATTGATGATTTTATGTATGTATGCGGCACCGCGTCACATGTATGATTCATGAGCGGAATAGCCCTACTATTATGTCAACCGCGTCGCATGTTCGATTCACGAGCGGGGTAATATATGCATCTATGGTTCGAGTCGTTCGACCCTCGTCAGTGCACATTTATTTTTTTTGCGACATTTCGGTCGTACGTGTCTGGCCTATTATATGTTGTATGATTTATTGGGAATTGTTGTAATTGTACAAACTGGTTCATGTTAATAAGGGAATTTATTACATTATGTGCTAGCGAAATTTGACATGCAAAGGTAAATACAACTATACTTGATGATTTATCTCTTTGTGATTTCTACGATTGTTATGCCTGCCTAGTTCCCATTAAATCATGTTAGAAATGTTGACCCTAGTAAGTATCACGCCTAACTCTCGTCACTACATCTTCGAGGTTAGGCGGGATACTCACTGGGTACATATTTGTTTATGTACTCATGCTGCACGTCTGTACTTAATTGTACAGGTTCTGAGGCTAATGCATCTGGTTATCAGACCGGATCTCGATTCTGATCTCAGTTGGACCCGACTTCACGGTGAGCTTCTCCTCCTGACGATCCTCGGTGGCACCTTGGATTTTTCATTTTCTTATTTCCCGTCTATTCTTTCAGATAGTGGGATTGTATATTATGTTTTGTATATTCTATTAGTATGCCCGTAGGACTTGTGACACTAGTTCCTGGCACACACGTAGTTGTTATTTTGGTTTACGGGCCTATATATATACATATTGGCTCATTCCTCATCATGACTGTTTTGAGTAAAACTGGCTAATTATCCTTGTCAAATCATGTTTTAACTTTTAAAAACTGAGTATATTTTAAAGTGTTTAAACTAATAAGAAATAACCTTTAGTAAATTAAGAGTCGGCTTGTCTGACTTCGCTGTTGGGCACCATCACGACCTCAGTTAGGATTTTGGGTCGTGACAACATGGTATCAGAGCACTAGGTTCACGTAGGTCTCACAAGTCACGGGCAAACCTAGTAGAGTCTTGCGGATCGGTATGGAGACGTATGTACTTATCTTCGGGATTCTATAGGGTGTTAGGAAAACCTCTCCCTTTTTTTATTATATCGTGCAGTCAATGGTTTATTTAATTTCGTTCTTCTATTCTCTCACAGATGGTGAGGACGCATACATCCGATTTTCCAGATCCGGGAGGGGCTGCTACCGCCGTTGTTCGCGGCCGTGGCAGAGGCCGGGGGAGGGCACCAGCTTGAGGTAAGGGACGAGGGCGTCCCCGAGCTATTCCAGTCGTACCACCAGAGGACCCCACTATAGAGGAGCAGGGTGAGGTGCCCCCAGCAGGTCCTGTTCCAGTAGACTTTATGACGGCGCCAGGATTCCAGGAGATCATGGGCCGTATGATGCGATTCATGGACACTATGTCCCAGGCTGTTTTATTTCCAACGGATCCTTCCACATCTCAGGCAGGAGGGGGAGCTCAGACCCCTACTGCCCAGGCTGCAGGCCAAACATCAGCACTTCATCCTACCCTGGGTACACTGCCCGTGGGTGGAGCCCAGCCAGTAGCAGCAGCACCTGAGCTCAGACCAGTTGCGGACAGTGATCCGTAGAAGTTACTGGATAGATGGACCCGATTGCACCCTCCTATCTTCAGGGGTGAGAAGGGCGAGGATGCCCAGGAATTTATTGATAGGTGCAGGGACAGACTGTATAACATGAGGATACTGGAGTCCCATAGAGTGGACTTCACTACTTTCCAGCTTGAGGGTAGGGCCCGCAGATGGTGGCAGTCCTACATCCTGGGTAGGCCAGCAGGTTCCCCTACCATCACTTGGGTGCAGTTCACTCAGCTGTTCCTGGACAGGTATATTCCACCGTCCGAGAGGGAAGAGCTGCCGATATCAGTTTGAGCAGCTGGAGCAGGGACAGATTACAAGGCCAGGTTTTCTGAGTTGTCCCGTAATGCCCTTATGATATTGCCTACTGATGCTGAGAGAGTGCGGAGATTTGTAGCAGGGCTGCACTAGGGTATTAGGGCCAACATGGCCCGAGAGGTGGAGATGGAGACTCCCTATCAGCTTGTGGTCGAGATAGCTCGCCGGATTGAGGGTTATCGTTCGAGGGGCAGAGAACAGGGTCAACAGGATAAGAGGGCTAGATTTTCAGGAGATTTCAGAGGTGACCTAGCCAGGGGTAGAGGTCAGTTCGGTAGAGTCCAGTCTAGCAGGCCTCCATATTCAGCTCCTCCGCCACCTCCCTGTGGTGCTCCAATGAGGCCCTATTTCAGCGCCGTGCCAGAGAGTTCCTATCGCCCGCTAGCCATTCAGGGTTCCTCAGGCGGGTATTCCGGTCATCAAAGGTCTTCTATTCCTTACTTCAGTTCCATGCCGGAGAGTTCTCACTGTCCCCTAGATGTCCAGGGTCCTTCTTCAGGGCAGCAGGCCATGCCACCAGCCAAATGTTATGAGTGTGGCGACCCGGGCCATATGATGAGGACTTGTCCAAGGTTTCGGGGCAAGGTCGTTCAGCAAAGCTATCAGCCTACATTTCCAACACCGGCAGTTCGTCCACCCAGAGGTGGAGGGCAGACTGGTAGAGGTCGTCCGAGAGGTGGAGTCCAGGAAGGGGGAGCTCTACCATCCCCTATTCAAGACAGCGGAGGTCAGCCAGCTTCTGTTCATTCTGGCGGGGCTCATTCTTCCGGTGCTACAGCTAGATTCTATGCTATCCCGGCCAGATCAGATGTAGTGGCCTCAGACGCCGTGATCACAGGTATTATTAGAGTATGTGGTAGAGAGGCATCAGTGTTATTTGATCCAAGATCCACTTATTCCTATGTTTCGGTCTTATTTTCTCATTTTCTGGATGTCCCTCGTGAGTCCTTGGGTTCTCCTATTTATGTGTCCACTCCCGTGGGCGATTCTGTGGTTGTAGACCGGATTTGTCGGTCCTGTGTGATTTTGTTTTATGGATTCGAGACTCGAGCGGATCCCTTATTGCTCGACATGGTTAATTTCGAGATTATTTTAGACATGGATTGGCTATCTCCTTATCATGCCGTGCTAGATTTCCATGCCAAGACAGTTACTCTAGCCATGCCCGAGTCGCCTAGGCTGGAGTGGAGAGGTTCCTCAGTTAGTACAGCCAACCGGGTTATTTCATTCTTGAAGGCTCGACATATGGTTAAGAAGGGTTGTCTGGCCTATTTTTCTTATGTGTGGGACACCACCACCGAGTCCCCGACGATTGATTCAATGCCAGTGGTTCGAGAGTTTGCTGATATATTTCCTTCGGATCTTCTGGGCATGCCTTCGGTTCGTGATATTGATTTCTGCATTGACTTAGCTTCAGGAACCCAACCTATATCTATTCCTCCGTACCATATAGCTCCGAAAGAGTTTAAGGAGTTGAAAGAGCAACTTGAGGAGTTGTTAGCTAAGGGGTTCATCAGGCCGAGTGTATCGCCGTGGGGTGATCCAGTTCTATTTGTGAAGAAGAAGGATGGGTCTATGCGGATGTGTATTGATTACCGCCAGTTGAACAAAGTTACCAAACAAGTATCCTTTGCCACGCATCGATGATTTGTTTGACCAGTTGTAGGGTGCTCGTGTGTTTTCTAAGATTGATTTGAGGTCGGGGTATCATCAGTTGAGGATTCGGGCTTCAGATGTTCCGAAGACTGCTTTTCGTACGGGATATGGCCATTATGAGTTCCTGGTAATGTCATTTGGGTTGACTAATGCTCTAGTGGCATTCATGGACTTGATGAATAGGGTGTTCAGGCAGTATATTAATTCCTTTGTCATTGTATTCATTGATGACATTTTTATTTACTCACGTAGTCTGGGGGAGCACGAGCAACATTTAAGAGTTGTGCTCCAGACTTTGCGAGAACAGAAGCTATATGCTAAGTTCTCCAAGTGTGTTCTGGTTGGATTCTGTCTCATTCTTGGGGAATGTGTTATCTGGAGAGGGTATCAAGGTTGATCCTCAGAAGGTTGAGGCGGTTCAGAGTTGGTCGCGTCCTACTTCAGCTATAGAGATCAGGAGCTTTTTGGGCCTAGCAGGCTATTATCGCCGATTTGTGGTGGGGTTCTCTTCTGTTGCAGCTCCATTGAATAGATTGACTCAGAAGAATGCCTCGTTTCGATGGTCTGACGAGTGTGAGGAGAGCTTTCAGAAGCTCAAG
This sequence comes from Nicotiana knightiana, assembly GCA_005239525.1. Classification (NCBI taxonomy): domain Eukaryota; kingdom Viridiplantae; phylum Streptophyta; class Magnoliopsida; order Solanales; family Solanaceae; genus Nicotiana; species Nicotiana knightiana. Next base: position 22,781 of record ML423165.1, on the reverse strand, counting down.
ACAACATTGACCTTAGCACCAGTTCTAGTATTGCCTTCCGATTCTAGGATGTATACAATATATTGCGACGCTTCACTCGTTGGCTTGGGGTGTGTATTGATATAGGAGGGGAGATTTATTGTTTATACTTCGCGCCAGCTGAAGGTTCATGAGAAGGATTACCCTGTGCACGATTTGGATTTGGCGGCGATTGTTCATGCTCTTAAGATTTGGAGGCACTACTTGTATGGAGTGTCCTGTGAGGTTTATACAGACCACCGTAGCTTGCAGCACTTGTTCAAGCAGAAGGATCTTAATTTGAGGCAGCGCAGATGGCTTGAGTTGTTGAAGGATTATGATATCACCATTCTTTATCACCCGGGCAAGGCAAATGTGGTAGCAGATGCTTTGAGCAGGAAGGCGGAGAGTATGGGTAGCTTGGCTTATATTGCAGCAGAGGAGAGACCTCTAGCCTTGGACATTCAGTCCTTGGCCAATCGCCTGGTGAGATTAGACCTTTCAGAGCCTCGTCGAGTTCTTGCACATGTGGTTGCTCAGTCTTCGTTATTGGGGGAGATTAAGGCTCGGCAGTATGATGATCCGTGTTTGGCTGAGCTACGAGAGACAGTGGTTCAGGGCAGGGCCAAGGAGGTTATTATTGGTGAGGATGGTGTTTTGACACTTCAGGGCTGCTTATGTGTTCTTAAGGTTGATAGCCTGAGGGAGAGGATTCTAGAGGAGGCACACAGTTCTCGGTATTCTGTTCATCCTGGTGCTACGAAGATGTATCGTGATTTGAAGCAGCATTACTGGTGGAGGCGGATGAAGAAGGACATTGTGGAGTATGTGGCTAGGTGTCTTAATTGCCAGCAGGTTAAGTATGAGCACCAGAGGCCAGGAGGCCTACTTCAGCAGATGCCCATTCCTGAGTGGAAATGGGAGCGCATCACTATGGACTTCGTGGTTGGGTTGCCTCGGACCTTGCGGAAGGTTGACGCGGTTTGGGTCATTGTGGATAGATTGACCAAATTGGCGCATTTCATTCCAGTAGCTACTACTTATACTTCTGAGAGGTTGGACCAGATCTACATTTGGGAGATAGCCCGGTTGCATGGTGTGCCGGTGTCCATTATATCAGATCGAGGTCCTCAGTTCACATCGCACTTCTGGAGAGCATTACATAGTGAGATGGGTACCAAGATAGACCTCAGCACAACATTTCATCCTCAGACTGATGGTCAGTCGGAGCGTACAGTTCAGATATTGGAGGACATGCTCAGGGCATGTATGATTGACTTCGGAGGTCAGTGGGATCAGTTCTTGCCTTTGGCCGAGTTTGCTTACAATAATAGTTATCAGTCCAGCATTGAGATGGCACCATTTGAGGCTTTGTATGGTCAGCGATGTCGTTCTCCTATCGGGTGGTTTGAGCCTCGCGAGGCTAAGTTATATGGCACCGACCTGGTGAGGGAGGCTTTGGAGAAAGTGAAGTTGATTCAGGAGAGGCTCCGCACAGCACAGTACAGACAGAAGAGTTACGCGGATCAGAGGGCGCGTGATTTATCATTTATGGAGGGAGATAGGGTCATGTTGAAAGTTTCGCCTATGAGGGGTATTATGAGGTTTGGGAAGAAGGGCAAGCTGAGCCCGAGGTTTATAAGTCCCTTCGAGGTATTGAGGCGAGTTTGGGAGGTTGCTTATGAGCTGGCCTTACCTCCCAGCTTATCAAGAGTTCATCCAGTTTTTTATGTATCTATGCTCCGAAAGTACCACGCCGATTTCTCTCACGTGGTTGGTTTCAGCACTATTCAGTTGGATGCGAGTTTCGGCTACAAGGAGGAGCCAGTTGCTATTATTGATAGACAGGACCGCCAGTTGAGGTCCAAGAGAGTTTCTACCTTAAAGGTCCAGTGGAAGGGCCAACCAGTCGAGGAGGTAACCTGTGATTCCGAGGAGGACATGCGGAGCAGATGTCCACACTTATTCAGCACTCCAGGTATGATTCTAGACCCGTTCAAGGACGAACGTTTGTTGAAGAAGTGGAGAACGTAACGACCCGACCGGTCGTATTGTGTTATCAGACCCCGTCCCCCTAAATGAAACTTCCCATAGCGGCTTATCATGATTTATGACTTGCGGGGACTGGTGGTCCGAGATTCGGAGGTGTTTAGAGTGCTATAGGAACATTTGGTTCCTTAAGGTTGGCCTTTAAGGCCAAGTTTGACTTCGGTCAACATTTTCAATAAACGACCTCAGAATCTAGTTTTGACGATTCCGATAGCTTTGTATGATGATTCGGACCTGGGCGTATGTTCGGAATGGGTTTCTGATGACCCGAGAGCGTTTCAGCGCCCAACATTGAAATAAGAGTTCCTTAAGTTCCTATTATGGTTTGGGATGTGTTTTTGCGATATCGAGGTCCGAACGGAATTTTGAGAACGGGAATAGTTCCGTTATGTCATTTATGACTTGCCTGCAAAATTTGGTGTCATTCCGATTAGTATAGGTCGTTTCGGCGCGTTGTTAGCGAAGTCTAGAAAACTTAAAGTTCCTAAGTTTGGTTCTAGGGGGTTTGAGGTGTGATTTTGAGTTTTAGCATTGTTTTGGGTGTTCCGAAGGTTCGAGCGAGTCTGTATTATGATTTGGGACTCGTTGGTATATTTGGACGAGGGCTCGAGTGGGCCCAGGTGCCTCCCGGACACCACACGAGGCCAAAAAACCAGCTGCAATAGTTGATGGTGCACCTGTTCTTGTGTGACCTCAGGTGCAGTTTCCCAGTCGCAGGTGCGGGACCGCTCCTACCCAGTCACAGGTGCGGGACCGCTCCTGCGGTCCCAGCCTCGCAGGTGCGACCCCCAGTGGTCAGCCCAATTCTCGCAGGTGTGAACAAAATTCCGCAGGAGCGGAGCCGCATGTGCGGTCTCAACTGCGCAGGTGCGGGCGTAGGCTTCCTAGTCCATTTCTGCAGGTGCGAGCCCTTGCTCGCAGGTGCGAGACCGCAGGTGCGGTCCTCAAGCCGCAGGTGCGGAACCGCTGTTCAGATAGTGTGTTTTTATACACGGGAATGAACTCATTTACCTTATCTTCTTCTTCTTCCTTGGGGAGATTTCCACCATTTTAGAGGGGCAAACGACCTGGTTATTGAAGGTAAGTAAATTCTACTCTAATATTAGCTTCATGCATGGAATACTAGCTTAATTAACTACCTAAATTAGTGAAAAATCAAGAATGGGGTAGTAACCTAGGGCTTTCGATAAATTGAGAATTTATCTATGAAGTAGCGATGAAATCAAGTAGAAATCGTATATTAATGATCCTTAGGCTATGGGTAAGTGTTTCCTTCGAGAATTTTTGGAATCCGAGCTATGGTCCCGGGGTTGGATTTTAGAATTTCTTCAAGAATGGGAAATTTACTAAATGAGTAGGAGAATTTCCATATTTTGAGCATAATTAATAAATTTGTATAACATTTGTCTAGTTTCGAGTCCTCGGGCGTAGAGTTCGGAGTTTCGAGCGCGTTCTTGGTCCAGGGAGTAGGTTCGACACGAGGTGAGTCTCCTTTCTAACCTTGTAAGGGGGGAATTTTCCCCATAGGTGATTATAAATAATTGCAAGTCCTTATTTGGGGGGCTACACACGCACGAAGTGACGAGAGTCCGTGCGTAGCTACTACTATGTTATGTTGGGTAGTTCTAGGACTCACGAGCATGCTTATATGTACCTTACATGTATTCCTAAACGTATTTTGAATTTCTTATGGTCCTTGTTTTGGCATGAGAATATTAGGAAGTTGTGATCCATGCTATATTGCTTAGGTTCTTGCCTTAAAGAATAATCTCTGATAGTTACCTAAAAGTTGATGATTTTATGTATGTATGCGGCACCGCATCACATGTATGATTCATGAGCGGAATAGCCCTACTATTATGTCAATCGCGTCGCATGTTCGATCCACGAGCGGGGTAATAGATGTATCTATGGTTCGAGCCGTTCGACCCTCGGCAGTGCACATTTATTTTTTTTGCAACGTTTCGGCCATACGTGTCTGACGTATTATGTGATGTATGATTTACTGGGAATTGTTGTAATTGTACAAACTTGTTCATGTTAATAAGGGAATTTAGTACATTATGTGCTAGCAAAATTTGACATGCAAAGGTAAATACAACTATACTTGATGATTTATCTCTTTGTGATTTCTACGACTGTTATGCGTGCCTAGTTCCCATTAAATCATGTTATTTAGAAATGTTGACCCTAGTAAGTATCACGTCTACCTCTCGTCACTACCTATTCGAGGTTAGGCGGGATACTCACTGGGTGCATATTTGTTTATGTACTAATGATGCACTTCTATACTTAATTGAACAGGTTCTGAGGCTGGTGCATCTGGTTATCAGACCGGATCTCGATTCTGATCTCAGTTGGACCCGACTTCATGGTGAGCTGCTCCTCCTGACGATCCTCGGCGGCACCTTGGAGTTTTCTTTTGCTTATTTCCCGTCTATTCCTTTCAGACAGTGGGATTGTCTATTATGTTTTGTATATTTTTTTTATGCCCGTAGGATTGTGACACTAGTTCCTGGCACACACGTAGTTGTTATTTTGGTTTACGGTCCTGTATATATACATATTGGCTCATTCCTCATCATGACTGTTTTGAATAAAACTGGCTAATTATCCTTGTCAAATCATGTTTTAACTTTTAAAAATTGAGTATAATTTAAAGTGTTTAAACTAATAAGAAGGAACCTTTAGTAAATTCAGAGTCGGCTTGCCTGACCCCGCTGTTGGGCGCCATCACGACCTCATTTAGGAATTTGGGTCGTGACAGTCACTACCTCTCAGCCCATATTTTGGGCTTGTTACTTACTGAGTTGGTGTACTCACGTTACTCCCTGCACCTTGTGTGCAGATCCAGGTGCGAGAGCTGAGTGAGAGCTGATTCATTTCGTTGGAGCTTATCAGAGATTTGCGAGGTAGATGCACGGCATCTGCAGCCTTTCCCTTCTCCTTCTTGCTATTTGTCACACCTTTGTTTCCTTCGCAACCCTATTATGAGGTTGAGTTAGAAGAGTTTTTCCAATTGAAGTGACGTTTTGAAAAGGGGTTATTTATTATTTAGAATCGGCACTTGGAATTGAGTTTTGGTGTTCCAAGTCACCTTTTATTGAATCCCTTATCAAAAGGAAGATTTGACTCCTAATTCATGGTCTACGAAAACAGAAGACTGAGTAAGGAATTCTGTTGACCTAGGGGAAGGTGTAAGGCACCCTGTATTGGCGAAAAATAGACTCGCCATGTGGGTCTATTAAAGGGAAGCACGTGTCAGCAAAGCTTGGATAAAAGTAAAGAATGACATATAAGATGATATGTGAAACACCCCCGGGACAGAACATACTCATACCGTGCCTGATAGCCTCGGAACTGGTCATCATAAATAGCTCGGAACAGGTGCGGGAAAATATATCATAATTACAAATGAGGGAGGAATCAATTAATCTCGGAGTATATGGGATTTATCATCATTACTCCATCAGTTACAAATAAATTATGTAACGTGCGATAAATGCAATAAATGATTGTAACGGTCAGAACAAGGCAATCAATTGCAAGATTGACTCAACATGCACGAGATTGACTCAACAGGCATGAGATTGAATCAGATGGCACGAGATTGACTCAACAGGTACGGGAGTAACTCATCAGCCATGAGATTGACTCATCAGTTATGGAATTAACTCACCAGTTACAAAATTAACTCATCAGTTACGAAATTCGAGCATTTACACAGTTGTTACAAGTCTTCCAAAAGTAATGGATGGGTTGATTAAATGCTCATAACGGACCCATTATTCAAGGAGAATGGTTACTTAGATTTATCCCTATAAATAGACATAGTTTTATCACAATTGGGGGATCCAACTTTCTTCTCAACAATTCTGTACATTGTAATTCATATCATCTTGCTCCCAAGCTAGCCATAATTTGGCCCTTCAAGCTCCGTTCGGCTCAACATCCTGTCAAGGATTATTCTATAAGAATTATTTCTTCTCTGCTTTATTTTTATTATATTGTCTGTCAATGAATTTATTTTGCACTTCTCTATCACTTTGCATTATAAAAAATTATATCTTTCGGATTGAATCGGTTGCTTGTGGCCCGTCACATAAAATTATTGCTTTGACCGTGAAAATTATTTTTTGGGTTAAACAGTTTGGTTCCGTTACCGGGAACTCAAGCAAATTTGCTATTCAACCAAAGATACTAACAATTTTTGTTGATATTTGCTAGCTTTCAGTTTAAACCTTCATCATGGCCGAAATTTGCCAATCAACACAGTTGAGGACAACCAAGCTTGAGATGGCTTTACCATGATAAAGGAAAAGGCAATAATAGCCATTATACTGATATATAAGAAACAAGCAGAGAAAAATGGAGAATGTACATCGACATATTGGTACCACAACTATTAGGACCGAAACTTATTAAAGAATCTATGCCAAAAAGTACCGAGACATGAAGTTCAGGTACATCAGGTAATTTTAATTTGCACAATTTAGTTCTAACTTGACAGAAATAGATCAAGGAACAAGACGAGCAGATAGAACACCTCCGGGAATTTCCGACTATCCCACGAGAATGATATGCAACACCGAGCCTTAAATGGAGAAAGGCACGGATGTTCAAATGAAAGTCAAAAATACGTTTGAGCAAAGAGTTAGGGGATTTTCTTCACGTGCTGAAAAAGATCTGAACCTTCTCGAACAGGTAAGGGATCACCTTGCAAAATTGAAAATTTCCACAGGAGAATAATGAAGGTTAGGAAAAGTAGGGGTAAAACACCCACGAGATTGTTTACAACGATACCGCACCTGACAACTGGAAAAGAAAAGATAGGTGCAGGATGGATAATTGAAGACTACGAGGAAGAAGGTTCATTAATATCCAGGGACAATTACACAAATAATTTCGGATACAATCATTGAACCGAAAGAATCAAACGCTACGAGGTCAAATGCTGAAGAACTAGAAACTATTATTGGCTTCCCAAATAGGAAGGTTTATGCTAGTTGAGACTCGAGACCGAGTTTAAAGGCAAGTTGATTAAACTTTTACCTGTTAATGCAAATTTCTTTGCTTGCCACCATTGTAACCATAACAGGTGTACCACCAGAGATAATGGTTTATATGCTCAATATTGACCCGCGGTATAATCCAGTCATGAAAAAGAATAAACCAGAGCCAAATAATAAAAGATAAAGTTATGGAACCTCGAAGGTGGGTTTAGTCCGAAAAGTCGAATCATTCAGACTCGTTGCTAACATCAACCATCATCACTTTCAAAATTCCGAGGAGAAAGATGATCGCTAGTATATCACATTGTCTTGAATATCTCGGTAAATGCAATCTTAATTCAAGCAGAGGAAGGTACTCAATCTCTTATCTATTATAGAATGCTCTTAGGCATGGAAATTCCATATCTATATTTCGAGAAGTTGACATTAATTGCTATTGCCCTAAATTTAAGGCTTTATTGTCAATATCATTCAATTCTCGTAGCCACTATATTTTCATTATACAATATTTTGCATAAACGAGAACTGTCAGCAAGGATAGCTAAATGAGTAGTCAAACTTATGTAATATGATATTATTTATCAGTCACATACGGCCATAAAATCAAAAGTCTAGCAAATTTCATGACTAATATTTGCTTGAGCATATTACCCGAAGCTGAAATCAAAGTACATGTTATTTCTGAAATAATTCTCGGGATCTGGACCTTTTACATAATTAAGTCCACAAGTATTAAAAGTCCTTGGTTAAGGACAATGCTTAATCCCTATCAGAAAAAGTATTTAGATTTCACAAAAGTTAGTTTATTACTAACAACAAAGATGAGTATAAAGCATATGATACAGGCTGGAATTAGTTGGGGACTCCGAGCAAAAGTATTGATTTGACAATTGATCAAATCCAAGAAAACTATGCAGTCCAAGAAAATCAAGTCGGATGTGCTAGTCTCGTATCTACTGGTAATATCACTGACTCCAGAAGAAACTCCAGACTTTTATTGAGAAATATCATTTTCGGATCAAACAATATCAGGATCAAGTCATCTCTTATCTGGGTGATCCTTGATTTATTATCAATTAGAATGAAAATGAGGTAAGCCCGACTAATTTAATTTTGGCATAATAACTTCATTGATTACTTGCAGAATGGGATTTTACCCACAGACAAGCACGCTCTCAACAACTCTGAGTGAGTCTCATCCGATACTGCCTTATTGAAGGAGAATCATATTTGAGAATATTCAAGGCTCCAAAAGCTAAAATGCCACATGTACCAAACAAACAAAATATATGATGCGAGAAATCTACAAAGAAAGTCGTGAAAATTACTCCGGTAATAAGGCAAGATATCGCATGGTCCTAGACAATATTTTGGAACCTCCTTAGTTCCCAGCCAGACTAAAAAATAAAGAAAGAGCTCTGGTACCGTCTCTATGCTGTGACTGGACCATTTGAAAGTCCATCAACAATGAAACTGGCTATCCTATCCGAGATTATTAAAATGGGGAGTGTCAAATTATGATTCTAGTGTTTGAGTTTTCATACCTCAAAACTCAAACACTAGGGAGATCACTTATACTTGAAGATTAGTCAATCCGACTTGACATTTTAAGAAGTGATTCAAACAATCGATTGCTTTGGGAGATAAATTTCTAAGAGTATTCCGACATTATTTACTGCAATCTCAACTCAGTNAGAGTAAAAAATAAAGAAAGAGCTCTGGTACCGTCTCTATGCTGTAACTGGACCATTTGAAAGTCCATCAACAATGGAACTGGCTATCCTATCCGAGATTATTAAACTGGGGACTGTCAAATTATGATTCTAGTGTTTGAGTTCTCATACCTCAAAACTCAAACACTAGGGAGATCACTTATACTTGAAGATTAGTCAATCCGACTTGACATTTTAAGAAGTGATTCAAACAATCGATTGCTTTGGGAGATAAATTTCTAAGAGTATTCCGACATTATTTACCGCAATCTCAACTCAGTCAGTTGTATTGCTCATATCAAGCATAAAACACTTCAAACAGTGTTGAATGAGATCTTCAAAAATGCATATACTACTCTTACACAAAAAGGATCAAGAACTCCATGTTGAGTAAAGAATCCCACGATAACAAACAAGACTTTTATGTTCAAGTCAATATAAATGTATGCAACCATGCCATCAGAATAAAGTTCAATTGAACAAACACATGGCTTATATTCGATCCATCAACGAACATTCAAGTTAAAAAGCCTTTCTTAATGGCTAATTATATTATGACTCAGATCGATTATCCCGAACATCTCAAATATTATTTCGGACATGTGTCCTTCTCTACTTGGAAGTATGTTCATATACTCCAATTTAGATTCAAAATCCAATCAGATTTAATGTCTCTTCAAGACAAATCTACTAAGATCTATATTTATTTGGGATTAGTATTCCCTCAGATTAAATGTCTTACCGAGATCAATACTCCAGGAAATCCTACCAGGATTAATACTTTCATAGACTAAAAGTCTACTCCGATCAAACGATCCTCTTTTACGCCTGAATGAAAAGGAGATGTCCTTTTCATAGTGTTTAAATATATAAAAGGGCCTCTTTTATTTAAAAGTTAGACACCCAAGGGTGCAACATTAAGACATCGCACATGTAACGATGCATCCAAATATATATTTCAAGTCTGTAAGACTAAATATGAGCACTCAAAAAAATTCATAAAGTGCCATGAAAAGTTAGTACTCGGATAAATTCCCTAAAGTATCAAATGATGATATTAGACCCTAAAGACACGAGGAAGTAACTGAATTCCCGGTCTAGGTCCCAACCCTTCTGATGAAATAAAAATGGTTAAGTAGTTATCATCCAAAAAGTATAAACCTTCGAGTCTCGTATGTAATTTCCTTTTCAGGAAATGGACCACATGGAAGGAATAATCAAGTGCTCATACTTCAAAGCTCTAACACTTGGGGGACTATAAAAGGCAAAAAAGACTGGGAAATGCAAAACTCAAGTCAAGCCTAAGGTCTACCCAACAAATCGAAAGTTAAGAGCGAAGTCAAGAGCCAAAAACACAAGCCTGATTCAAAAACCTACAAAGAAAACACTCGTGGATGTAAACGAATGTTCAGGTTAAAAGCAATATTTAGTCAAGGGTTGCAAGATATACTCTTGTATTTATTAAAAACTATTGTCAATGAAAATAGTTACGAGCAAAAACCCATACCTTTATAAAAATTGTTACAAACAAAAAATAGTTATTCCTTTGTATTAACTCGAAAAAATTGTTACAAAAGAAAACAGTTACGAAATACAAGCTTGTATCAAAACTGTTAAAAGAAAACAATTGCAACATGAGTTTTAGACGATAATTAAACACATGTAAAATGTTGAGAAAGTTCAAACAAAAACTTTCTTCAGAAACATTCTTAAACATGCGAAAAATTTCTATCACTCTATTGCATTATTACACCATTATGAGGTTGAGAAGTCTTCTTCATTAAGTGTCGGTCAAAAAGGGCTCTCTTTCATAAACCGTGCCTAATACGAAAAGGTACCAGTAATCTAAAGAATTTTTATAAATGCAAATACTTAAAGGGTGAAACAAAAACCCAAACATTAAAGTAGGCAGAAAACAAAGCCGAAATTTATATCGAACTTGCCAAACATAAGGCAAACATTTGTCTTCAAACCCCAAAACAAGACAAGGGTAAACCAATCGCTTATTTACGAAACGAACATGAACGTTGGAGTTGTCATCTGAATCTCTAAGTTCTGCACTCTTTTTTCCTTTGATCGGTTTTTGTCCCACTTCGGTTTTTTTCCGGCAAGGTTTTTAATGAGGCAAAGGCAATGGAGAAAAGGATAAAACCTTCCACTTCCTGGACATATCACAGTGAATAACCGAAAAGTGGGGGGACTATCTGTATTGGCGAAAATAGACTCGCCATGTGGGTCTATTAAAGGGCAAAACGTGTCAGCAAAGCTTGGATAAAATTAAAGAATGACATACAAGATGATATGTGAAATACCCCCGGGACCGAACATACTGATACCGTGCCTGATAGCCTTGGAACTAGTCATCATAAATAGCTCGGAACAGGTGCGGGAGAATATCTCATAATTACAAATGAGGAAGGAATCAATTAATCCCGGAGTATATGGGATTTATCATCATTACTCCATCAGTTACAAATAAATTATGTAACGTGCGATAAATGCAATAAATGATTGTAACGGTCAGAACAAGGCAATCAATTGCAAGATTGACTCAACATGCACGAGATTGACTCAACAGGCATGAGATTGAATCAGATGGCACGAGATTGACTCAACAGGTACGGGAGTAACTCATCAGCCATGAGATTGACTCATCAGTTATGGAATTAACTCACCAGTTACGAAATTAACTCATCAGTTACGAAATTCGAGCATTTACACAGTTGTTACAAGTCTTCCAAAAGTAATGGATGGGTTGATTAAATGCTCATAACGGACCCATTATTCAAGGAGAATGGTTACTTAGATTTATCCCTATAAATAGACATAGTTTTATCACAATTGGGGGATCCAACTTTCTTCTCAACAATTCTGTACATTGTAATTCATATCATCTTGCTCCCAAGCTAGCCATAATTTGGCCCTTCAAGCTCCGTTCGGCTCAACATCCTGTCAAGGATTATTCTATAAGAATTATTTCTTCTCTGCTTTATTTTTATTATATTGTCTGTCAATGAATTTATTTTGCACTTCTCTATCACTTTGCATTATAAAAAATTATATCTTTCGGATTGAATCGGTTGCTTGTGGCCCGTCACATAAAATTATTGCTTTGACCTTGAAAACTATTTTTTGGGTTAAACAGTTTGGTTCCGTTACCGGGAACTCAAGCAAATTTGCTATTCAACCAAAGATACTAACAATTTTTGTTGATATTTGCTAGCTTTCAGTTTAAACCTTCATCATGGCCGAAATTTGCCAATCAACACAGTTGAGGACAATCAAGCTTGAGATGGCTTTACCATGATAAAGGAAAAGGCAATAATAGCCATTATACTGATATATAAGAAACAAGCAGAGAAAAATGGAGAATGTACATCGACATATTGGTACCACAACTATTAGGACCGAAACTTATTAAAGAATCTACGCCAAAAAGTACCGAGACATGAAGTTCAGGTACATCAGGTAATTTTAATTTGCACAATTTAGTTCTAACTTGAAAGAAATAGATCAAGGAACAAGACGAGCGGATATAACACCTCCGGGAATTTTCGACTATCCCACGAGAATGATATGCAACACCGAGCCTTAAATGGAGAAAGGCACGGATGTTCAAATGAAAGTCAAAAATACGTTTGAGCAAAGAGTTAGGGGATTTTCTTCACGGGCTGAAAAAGATCTGAACCTTCTCGAACAGGTAAGGGATCACCTTGCAAAATTGAAAATGTCCACAGGAGAATAATGAAGGTTAGGAAAAGCAGGGGTAAAACACCCACGAGATTGTTTACAACGATACCGCACCTGACAACTGGAAAAGAAAAGATAGGTGCAAGATGGATAATTGAAGACTACGAGGAAGAAGGTTCATTAATAGCCAGGGACAATTACACAAATAATTTCGGATACAATCGTTGAACCGAAAGAATCAAACGCTACGAGGTCAAATGCTGAAGAACTAGAAACTAATATTGGCTTCCCAAATAGGAAGGTTTATGCTAGTTGAGACTCGAGACCGAGTTTAAAGGCAAGTTGATTAAACTTTTACCTGTTAATGCAAATTGCTTTGCTTGCCACCATTGTAACCATAACAAGTGTACCACCAGAGATAATGGTTTATATGCTCAATATTGACCCGCGGCATAATCCAGTCATGAAAAAGAATAAACCAGAGCCAAATAATAAAAGATAAAGTTATGGAACCTCGAAGGTGGGTTTAGTCCGAAAAGTCGAATCATTCAGACTCGTTGCTAACATCAACCATCATCACTTACAAAATCCCGAGGAGAAAGATGATCGCTAGTATATCACATTGTCTTGAATATCTCGGTAAATGCAATCTTAATTCAAGCAGAGGAAGGTACTCAATCTCTTATCTATTATAGACTGCTCTTAGGCATGGAAATTCCATATCTATATTTCGAGAAGTTGGCATTAATTGCTATTGCCCTAAATTTAAGGCTTTATTGTCAATATCATTCAATTCTCGTAGCCACTATATTTTTATTATACAATATTTTGCATAAACGAGAACTGTCAGCAAGGATAGCTAAATGAGTAGTCAAACTTATGTAATATGATATTATTTATCAGCCACATACGGCCATAAAATCAAAAGTCTAGCAAATTACTAATATTTGCTTGAGCATATTACCTGAAGCTGAAATCAAAGTACATGTTATTTATGAAATAATTCTCGGGATCTGGACCTTTTTACATAATTAAGTTCACAAGTATTAAAAGTCCTTGGTTAAGGACAATGCTTAATCCCTATCAGAAAAAGTATTTAGATTTCACAAAAGTTAGTTTATTACTAACAACAAAGATGAGTATAAAGCATATGATACATGCTTGAATTAGCTGGGGACTCAGAGCAAAAGTATTGATTTGACGATTGATCAAATCCAAGAAAACTATGCAGCCCAAGAAAATCAAGTCGGATATGCTAGTCTCGGATCTACTGCTAATATCACTGACTCCAGAAGAAAATCCAGACTCTTATTGAGAAATATCATTTCCGAATCAAACAATATCAGGATCAAGTCATCTCTTATCTGGGTGATCCCTGATTTATTATCAATTAGAATGAAAATGTGGTAAGCCCGACTAATTTAATTTTGGCATAATAACTTCATTGATTACTTGCAGAATGGGATTTTACCCATAGACAAGCACGCTCTCGACAACTCTAAGTGAGTCTCGTCCGTTACTGCCTTATTGAAGGAGAATCATATTTGAGAATATTCAAGGCTCCAAAATCTAAAATGCCACATGTACCAAACAAACAAAATATATGATGCAAGAAATCTAGAAAGAAAGCCGTGAAAATTACTCCGGTAATAAGGCAAGATATCGCATGGTCCTCGACAAATCAATTAATCCCGGATTGTATGGGATTTATCATCATTACTCCATCAGTTACAAATCAATTATGTAACGTGCAATAAATATAATAAATGATTGTAACGGTCAGAACAAGGCAATCAATTTCAAGATTGACTCAACAGGCACGAGATTGACTCAGCAGACACGAGATTGACTCAACAGGTACGGGAGTAACTCATCAGCCACGAGATTGACTCATCAGTTATGGAATTAACTCATCAGTTTCGAAATTAACTCACCAGTTACGAAATTCCAGCATTTACACAGTTTTTACAAGTCTTCCAAAAGTAATGGATGGGTTGAGTAAATGCTCATAATGGACCCATTATTCAAGGAGAATGGTTACTTAGATTTATCCCTATAAATAGACATAGTTTTATCACAATTGGGGGATCCAACTTTCTTCTCTACAATTATGTACATTGTAATTCATATCATCTTGCTCCCAACCTAGCCATAATTTGGCCCTTCAAGCTCCGTTCGGCTCAACATCCTGTCAAGGATTATTCAATAAGAATTATTTCTTGTCTGCTTTATTTTATTATATTGTGTGTCATTGAATTTATTTTGCACTTCTCTATCACTTTGCATTAACAAAAATTATATCTTTCAGATTGAATCGGTTGCTTGTGGCCCGTCACATAAAATAATTGCTTTGACCTTGAAAACTATTTTTTGGGTTAAACGCACCACTCGAGTCCCGTGGTTCTAGCACGGTCGCTTTATTGACTAATGTAAGGCTTAAATCAAATTTTTAGCTATTCTTGTATTTTATTGATTATGGCTTATCTATTACCCGCTTAATTAATTATTGTACTTTTTTTTATGTTTTCACCCTAGGTGCGGTGCGCACACAAGGTATTCTTCTCTGAAGTTAAATGTTAAACCAAGATACGGTATGTACACATGGTTATTACATAATTATTTTGATTCTAAAGGCATCGAGACGCGGAATGCGTACATGATCCTTTTATTATTGAGCATATCAATCTAAGGTTCGGTTATGAACACATGAGTTAATATTTAAAATACATCTAAAGTTTTTCTAGTGTTTTAGAGTATTTCAATTATTTTCAGATCCGAGACATCTATTTTTGTATAATTTATTATTACTAAGATTATTTTGTCAAAGTTGCGCGAATGCGTACCTTGATTAATTTTGGGAATCGTAATTATCTCACGCGAACGTGTACATAATCATGATGATAGATTAAGTCGTGCCTAAAGCATTTTGTACGAATATTCATTTTCAAATGTGTCACGCGAACGTGTACACAATTAATAACACTTCATTAATTAGGAAGATAACATATATATTTATATATATATATACTAATATCTTAGTCAAATCAATTCAAGACTAAGTTGAAAACTTACTTCAGGATTTTGGTACGACATAGCACTCCTTCGATTAGCTTCTGACTTTTGAGTTTCATGTAAATAAGCAGGATTGACGATTTTTTTCTTGTTGCAGCAACAATAACTTGTAGCACAGTAGTTAAGCGACTTTCAGTGACTTTGATAACGATAGAATGGACTGCTTACACCGAAGATAACTAGACTAGAAGTCATCACTAATGTAAGGATCAAATCTGCTATACCCCAACTAACATGATCTTGTACATAAATTGAAGACATTTTTTTTTCTTCTTTCTTTAGGATAATCATCATCAAATTGATAAGCTCTAAAGCTTTCCAAAGAAGGCTTACACCCTCCTGTTCCAACTGAGATTAAGTAGATAGCAAAGAAAAAGATCACTACGTAGATTTTTCTAGGTTCTTGGCAGAGGTCACTTCCACAAGGTTTCAAGCTTGGTACCACACTAGACATTGTCAACAGAAGCAAAGTAAAAATGATAGATATTCATGTTTGTTACCTAATAAAACATCCATGAAAACTTTAACATAAGTAAACAAAATTAAGAAAATATTAGACAAAAAATGTCATAACAAAGCAAACACACATCGTCCATAGTCATCAAAGATTAATAAAGAGAGGCAATTCAAAATCAGAGAAAGAAGTTGACCTCAAAACAAAGCAATTTTTGTTCTGAAAATGCTTAAACCAAAAAAATTTGGACAGGGACAACTCGACGGAATCGCGAATTTGCCCGGAAACCTCGAACGGACAACCTCGAACTCTGTTGGTTCAACGCTGCAGCAGCTGGACTCAGACTCAGAAACTCAGTTTTCTGTCCGTCTCCGTCGCAACAGTTTTATGCTTGGACGACGGTTTTGGACGTCACAAAGGGCTGTTTTATGCTGGTTTGAAACTGATTTTTGGCTAATGTTTGGTGGTGACGTTTTGGCAGTTCGCCGGAGTAATTTTTCGGGTCAGATCGAAGCCAAAATTCCCCACCAGGCCATGGTTGAAGACGGCAGTAGGGGTGGGGAGATGAAGAGCTCTGGATCGTTTTTTGGTCTCTCACCCTTACTTTTTTGTTGCAGGTTGATTTCCTCCGGATCTAAGGGTGGAGGAGTCTGGCTGGTTTATTCTCCGGAAAGTTACGAGGAGACAGTAGAGGTCGTTGTAGTTGAAATTGTAGAATTCAATTCCAATTTCAAAGCTCTGCTGAAGGGTCCAAAAGAGTTCCCCCTCCTCCTTCTGCGTGTTTCTTCTTTTATAAATAATTTTTTGGTGGTTACCTGATAATGTGCAAAGGAATTGGTATACATGGTATTGAGGTGAGGAAATATGTGAGGGTGTGGGATAGACGTGAGAGAGTGGGAGTCATGGGATAAGTGTATAGGTAGTTAATAGGAGAAATCTTATATATATATATATATATATATATATATATATATATATATATATATATACAGGAACAATTTTTATACTCTAATAATGTGAATATTTTTTGTAGTTTTTAATTTCTTAAATAAAACCTATTAAGAGTACGATAAAAGTTTAAAAAACATCAAGATTAGACCTAAAGAAAATATTTACACTAAAATAATACATAATTTGAGTGTGGTCAAAAATTAGTTGTTCACACTATTATAGTGTTTATTTTCCAGACCTGTATTGTCGTAGATGCTCATGACTAGTGACTCCGGGATTTTGGATTGTATTGAATATTCGGTATATCGTTGTATGTTTTAAAAATGCTTAAACGAAATTTTTATGAGGTATCGGTTTAGAAATGATATAAATGAAAGGTTTTTTATGTTATGCATATTATTTTGGCTGGCCTAGTATCGTGATAAGCGCCATTGTTTAACCAAAGAATTAGATACTTTGACTAAAGCTATTTCCAGGATGAACACATGTTATTGATAATCAAAGAAATAGAGAAAAACGAGTAATAGACAATATTGCAGAAATGTAGGAAAGAAAAGTAGATTGTATTCGAGAATCAAATATCTTTACAAGCTGTATTCCCCTCCCTTATATAGGAGATTCCTTGATATAACGTACAACTCTTGCTATGATTGCCCATTTATGACTAATTATGACATTAATGGGGCATTACAAAAGATAACGGTAATCTGGGTACGGTTACGTAATGTACGAATAATCAATTGTGGGTCCTTGAATCTGCCCGTAGCTTTGTCCAGATTCATTCTGACCGTGTCTCTTTCCTGTTTTGATCAGGTTGAGTTTCTCGTGGCTGATGAGCTCGAGGGTTTATTGAATTGTGCCTCTTTGTTCTGTACCTCTTCAAAGAATCACATCCAGCTGTCGCGTTCTCCTGTGTCCACATAACTGGCTAAGTTGTCAAGAGTTGGCTTACGTGTGAAACTCTTTTTTACCAATACAGCCATCACGAAGTAGTTTTGGGGCCGTGACACAAGTTATCAGAAACATATACAAAATAACTACAATTATCAACATTTTATATACAGTGGTTGTATGTATTTAGTTGATGGAATCATTGATATGATGTTATTGGATATAGCTTACTCTCAGCTTCTGTGATAATGTTCTGTTGTCCTCCAACTCTTTATTGTATTTTTTCCCAAGGTATGTGAATGTACTCTTTACTTTTAATAACTTTTCATTAGTTCAACTTTCAAGAAGTTTCCTCATGTACTCTAATTGTTCTACTATGGGCAGCTCTCTTGCATCTTTTGTTACCGCATTTAATGACTCTGCAATGTTTGATGTCATCGTCCAGGTTCTGTTTACCGTAACATGTACTTGAGACCATCTGTGATAGCCAATATCGTATAGGTATGCTCTAGCACGCGTGTCGATCTCTTCAATATTTGACATTCTTTCATTAAATTCATCAAGCGTGTATGATCGTGCCGTAGCAAATTATAATTCGCTTAACTTTAGATGACCTTTCTTGAACTTTGACCTTATATCTGTCCAAATATGCCATATGCAAGCATAATGTGGCATGACTTTATAAACAATAGATGTTGCCTTCAAGATACTCTCATTCCGACCCGAAAAAACACACGTATTTGGTTTTTCACCATGTGCATGTTTGAATTGCTCAAAAAATCACTTCCATGATACGTCAGTTTCTAAATCAACAACAGCGAATGCCAGTGGTAATATGCTACCTATTATATGTGGCAAAAAGAAATTCAATTTCCATAACAAAACTGGAGAGGAAAAAATATACATACAAAAAATAAATTTACAACAATATTTCTACAATTAATCTACAATACATGTTGCATCCATTGTGCTAGCTGTTAGCATTATTCCCCTGTATGCCGACTTCAAGAAGGTCCCATCAACTACTATAACTGGCCGACAATATTTCCAACCCTTGATTGACGTACTAAGCGCAACAAATGCGTACAAGTAACAGTCATCGTTAGTCTTCTGCAATTTAACTACCGGCCCTGGATAAGTCTTCTCCAGAATATACAAATAACTAGGAAATCAACTGTAGGAGTCAGCAGGATGACCTCTCAAATTCCAAAGCCTTTTCCTTTGCTCTCCAAGCTTGCATGTATGTTAAGTTCACGTCGTGTTCAGACAACATATCAATTTGTATGTCTTTTGATGTGTAAATATTCTTAGGATCTGCATATGTTGGTATAACCATGCTACCAACTACCATGGCAATAGGTTTGCGTTGTATGTATGTATTGTCCATCAAAGAGCATGTGTGCAAGCTGTTGAATTTTCGAACCTTGAACAATGCTGAATCATTTATGCTGGTGGACTTGAAATGTCATGTACAATTATCACCAACATATACCAGGCAGTAGCTACAGAATAAAAATAATTTAAAGAATTATAAAAATGTAGCTACAAAATAGTAGGTTGTTTAAGCATAAAAATCTTATATTTAACAATTTATATACAAAAAAAACTACAAATTATCTATAATTTGTATACAATGATATTACAAACTATACAAAAAAATACAAATAAACCACAAAGTAAGAAAATATATGATTTTTGACCATTGAACTGTTCCTACCTTCTAGCACTAGACCTTTTCACTCTAATTTGAAACTTGTTCATGACAGAATAGTGCTTCATTGCACTGACAATTGTTTGCTTGTCTTTATAGACTTGGCCTACTTCAATAATATTTGGCGTATGTTTTGTTATGATGATAGTTTCATATTCCACTATCGCTAGAGATGTTGGTATATCAATCAACTTTAGTGTTCCAGATGAACCTACAATCAATTAAAGCTAACTACAGTTCTGACATATATTATAGATATTTTGTAGTAAAATTATAGAACATGTGAAATTCAATACTTTTATATTCATAACAGTTGAACTACACTTGTTATAAATTTTTTTGTAGCAATATCATAGAAAAAGTGTAGAACACATGAAGTATAAACAAACATCACCACTGATATAACAGATCAAACCTGTAATTGTGTTCGAATTAGAGATACTACATTCCAAATCGAAATCACGCACTTTTACACATAGCGGATACATTCCTAAGCTTTTGTTTTCCTTTTTTGTCTCCATGTATACTCGAACTCCCATATCGTTCCGAATTTTCATTGGAGGACAATGTTCGTTGACAATGTATTTGATTTCGATGATTTTTTCTGATGTATCGATCATTAGATGCTCTGATTGCAGAATTAAATTGACTATAATTTGAATCTTCGTTGACTATAATTCGTTCAATATTAAAATCTTTGTATCTCCCAAAGCTATCCCAATTACCATTTAGCTGAAGCATAATAACTGTTTTCGACATTATTTCACGGAATTCAATACAATTGTAGATAATTGCTTCGCTTATGGTTGTGAAACCAGAATAGACAGACAAAAGCAGAGTATGGAAAAACTGAGAAAAACGGCTTAATTTCATGCTTAATTTAATTGCGATGATTGCGACGCAAAAATCTAGGTAGAATCCTACCTGTCCCAAAATCCCGCTTCTAAAAAAGGAATGCAACTGCAGAAAGGATTCTAGTTTAAATAATTGATAGAATTTGTAGACAAAACGTGTTCATGCTGGGTAATTAAGTAAACATAGACATTTTTGATAATAAAGTTTCATAAAGTGTATACGAATGAAAAAGTTCCCGTTTCAAAAGGCATGTGGTATTTCAAATTGTCATGGGCTCAAATTGTGATCACAATCCTAAAACGCAACTCAAGTCCATTCGACATCTGCATAATGGTAAGATTATGACATTTCTTGTGACATTTTTCATCGGGAATTTGGCGTAGTATATCAAAAGAGGAATTTTCAGAAACCACTATTGTTTAATGGCTATTAATTTTTTTATAGCTATCATATACTTAATTACTTTCTATAGCTACTATTTAGTTGTTACGGTAGTCCAGCACATGTATTCACATGTATTCTCGCCATGTATTCATGAATACAACAGCAAAAAATGCCTAAAATCAGGGCAGTCCAGCTGTACTCGCATGTATTCATATGTATTCGCGCTGCAGTATTCATGAATACAACAGTAAAAATCATCTAAAATCAGGGCAGTCCATTTGTACGCACATGTATTCGCGCCATGTATTCATGAATACAACAGCAAAAAACGCCTAAAATCAGGGTAATCCAGCTGTACGCGCATGTATTCACATGTATTCGCGTTGTTGTATTCATGAATACAACAGTAAAAAGCGCCTAAAATTTGGGCAGTCTATCTGTATGCACTTTCACGCCATGTATTCATGAATACAGTAACAACAATCACCTTAAAAATAGGTATGTCTATGATGCGAGGCTAGAATTCATAGTTTTACATGCTATATGCCCTACATTTTATGTGCATTAATGATAAAAATACACTTTTTATGTGCATAATAGAGTCTATTTCATGTGTAGGTGAATTGGAGATGGAAACCAAGCTAAATAGATGCAAATACATCAAAAATACGCTCAAGAGGCGAGGAGGAGTGCACCGGGCTATAGCCGGGCGCCAGAGCCCAAACACCTGACCCTGCTTGGCGTTAGCCAGGCGTTAGAGTTGAAATGCCTGACCCTGCCTGGCGTTAGCCAGGCGTTAGAGCTGAAACGCCAGCCTTAGCCTGGCGTTAGCCTGGCGTTAGGGCACAAACGCCAGGCCCCTGTTCCGGCTAAATTCGAGTTTTGACGAGTTTAAGTGTTTCCCGGTTGGCATAGAAGTCTCCTACAAGTTTAGGGTTCGTCCTAAACATATAAATAGACCCCGTAAACACAACTTGAAGGAAAATTTGAGAATTCGAAGAGAGGAAGTCATCAAAGTGAAGAAAAACCTGTGGATTACTACTCAGCAAAGAANAACTTATGGTGATATTAATATAGTTTGGTTGATTGTTCATCTCTATTTGTTCAATTACGTTCTTATTGTAGAGAATTGAATGGCCATCAATTAGTTGTGCCTAATTAGTGTGTATCTACTTGAGAGAGAGTGCATATTTAGGTAATTGTTTGAACAACACCACTCCCAGAGTATAGACGAAAGTCATAACCGAGGGTTTAGAGGTTGGATTAGAGATAACGATACCTCGGGTGCAATCTAAAGTGAACTGTAATGCAATCTAGCTAGCGTAACTTGAGAGAGTGCGTCTAGTAAATTATCATAATTACTTGAGAGAGATTTATGGTAGATAGAGTGTTCATGGTTGATAGAGACAACTAATCAAACGATAAGAAGTATCTGAGAAGTAAGTTCACCAACGGGGGAAACCATAATCTTAGACCTTTATCATCATTATTTACAACACATTGTTAGTAATTGCTAGTTATTATTATTGTCAGTAGAATTAGTAGAACATCACCAATTTATACTAAAAAGTCTTGAAAGAATTGATTGAGTAAAAGTGGCGTATTCTAAAGCCTTGATTGATACGTAAATTCCCTGTGGGATCGACTCTAGGCATAATACCCCGGATTATATTTGCAACGCCCGTTTAGTCTTTTATAAGACATAGTTGAGCGTGATCAAATTTTGGCGCCGTTGCCGGGGAATTAACGGTATTATCAATTGAGTTGGAAGAAATACAAAATTCTGAAATATAGTCAATTTTCTTTAAAATTTTCATTTTTACATTGAAAGTTTAACGTTTGCTAACGTGTTGCAGGTGCATGCCTAGAAACTCATCAAGGACTGGTGAAGTAGTTTAACCCTTATCAGACCCTGAGAAAGTTTTCAAGGCCAAAAACTAGACCAACCAGAAAAGAAAACATCAACCACAAATTGAACAAATTGAAACAGACATGGAAGATGC